>MJUU01039634.1:124215-150730 GCA_002080025.1 Modiolus philippinarum
TACATCATTCCTGTAAAGTTTGGTTGAATTTCCTTCAGTAGTTTCAGAGGAGAAGATAAATATGTGAAAAGTTTAACGGACGGACGACGGACGACGGACGGACGACGGACGGACGACGGACGACGGACGACGGACGACAAGTGATGGCAATAGCTCACACTGACCCTTTGGGTCAGGTGAGCTAATAAGAGTTATATGAGCCATTTCTAACTGTTGACATATAGTTTCTAAAACAAGAACTAGTTGATTTTGAAATTTCTCACATCAAGTTAAATAAATTTTGCAAAAGTTTAAAAGTGAGGCTTGCATTTGAAAATTCATTAAAGAGATGTGAGAAATTTCATAAATATCTTGTTCAAGTTTAAGAAATAGTTTCTCTAAGGATTGGATGAAAAACACTGAGAATTGTATTCTGAATATATTTGGTGGGAAATTTCAAGAGACTAGTTCTCTCCCTACAGAGGAGAAAATATGTTTCAACATAGATCAAGAAATGTGAAAACTAGATAGGAACTACAGAAAAGTTTAATGACCATTCAGCATTTGTAATTTCTTGCATTTGGAAAGTTATTGCTTTACCAGGCTAATATCCAAAGCAAAGAATGGTCATAACGAAAGGGGAAAAGACATTTCTTCTTCATGAAAGAATAGTTCCTGGTCACGAGTGGTCTCCTGCAAGGGTTAAATTTATTAAAATAAGAGTTAATGCAAGAGAAGCATGGACAGGAGAAAGGTCTTTCAAATGAAGGATCACTAGAAAGGGAGACCACTGTATCAAAACTATTTTTACAAACCTGATTAGAATGTCCATTGATCAATCCTGATCTAATGGGAGGTAACTCTGGGTTATCAAAATCATCTAAAATTATCTTTTTTGTTTCCTCTGTTGATTTCATTTCCATTTCCCAATTCTACAACAATACAGTATATCTTAATTAATATAGTTATATGGGGAACATAGAAAGAAATATGTAATGGTTTGTACCTGTAAAGCTGTTTGATAAAATACTTCTTCCAATCATTATCAAGTATATAAATTTTCCTTTCTATGGATAATTCAGCTTTTTTTTTGTATATGTCCATTTCATCTTTTCAATCTGCGTAGCACAATTTTATCATTTTATTTTGTTCAAAATAGAAAGGTCCAGCACCCATCTTTTATACTTGTTGTGCCCTACTTTTGACATCAGTGGGTAAAAGGTCCTGATTTTATATTTAAAACCAAAGGAAACCATTGTAATTTGGTTCTGTCATACTGCACAAATGCTAAAAGAACCTTTTGTCAAAATCTCCATATAGCCGGTAATTTTCGCAAGGTTCTAATTTTAGCTATATTCGCGAAGTTTGTTGAAGCGCGAAAATAAAAACTTGCGAAATTAAAGTCAGTATATTTTTATATATGTCTTTCTCTTACTCAATTTTCCACTCATAAAATTGATGACCGCTAAAATTTAATACCCCTCTTTTGGAAACGAATTGCGAAATTTGGCAACCGTGAAAATTACCCGCTATACGGTATAACAAATAATTCAGATGTGCTTATGGGAAAAGATGAAATGCCTTTTTATTACACTAGTGCCCTTTTTCTGACATGTTCCAGCTGGAATATGACTGGTATTTGTATAATCCAATATCTTTACACAATATTTATCAACTTATCAAAACCATATCTCTGACTAACCTTCAAATCATTATCAATCTGCTGCCATTCATCTTTTGCCAATTCACCAGGTCTTGTCAGTGGTACTTCCTTTCTTAAAACACGACTACAAAATAAAAAGTTTTTTCTTCATTGCCAAAAAATATACTGGATAATAACTTCAGTTATGCTAATTGACAAATTATTACCTGAAATACAGCTGTACTCAGTATAAAGAAAAACATATTTGCTCTTCTTCTATAATTGTAGCTTACAACCAATACTGGACTTCATCAGCAAAGTGCTCTTCAAAGCCTGTATTGCTAAAATGAGCCATGGCTGATACATAAAGTCCAAAAAACTAAATACAAATTGACAAGAACATCAAAGATGCAATAGCAGAGTTGCAGGTAGTTTGTGTCATGTAGTGTTTATTTAATCTGTTTAAGCATTGATATTGCAATGGTCAAGTGAGTGGCAAAAGTTTCATTTCAAAGAGATTAATTTTTACGTCATAGCCACCTCTAGTTTCTTCTTTGTATATGTCTTTGTTTTTAACTCACCTGACTATGATTTGTATAGGATCTGTAAGTCTCGTTCAATTTTGAAACTTCAGTGCACATAAATTGTACGCAGAAGTTGCATTTTGTACAAAAATATAGGACGTTTAAAACAAAAAATTTGAACGTCATAATATGCAGACGTCGTTTTGGCGTGAAGAATTTTTGAATATCATGTTTGTCATGAATTCTCAGAGGTCACATGACGAGACTTACAGACCCTATAATTCTATCACACTGTAGAAATAGCAGACAATATAATGGCCGTCAACGAATTATATGTACCTTTTCGGATTCAGTTTTTCAATTTTTTTCTCACATGCTTTCTCCATTTCAGGAAAAAATCCTTCATCTCCAGACCTACAAAAGAGTAAATAAATGAGTTAAATGAGATATATTCTTCTGATTCTAATGAATTACTTAAAAAGACATCATTTTACAACATTCATAAAAAAATCTATATGTAATACATGTCATGTATATATGTTTGAGTGGCCATCATTAGATGAACATGTAGTATGAGTTTAACAAAATATTATACATTGTTCAAAATTTACTTTGGAATTACACCACAATTTTCAACACTGCATAAAGTACCGTTTTTCATTGTGTGGTGAGTAATCATATCAATGTAATCATAATCTCCAGTAGGACAGACTGACTGATGGAGTGCAAATCTAAAGTACCCTTCAGTGAAGCTGGTGGGGAATTAATATAGATTTGTTTAAGGAACACAAGAAATATATTGCATTAAAACAAACTGCCTTTGCATGGAACAAGAGGCTCTAGAGATCCTGAATGAATCTCCTGGACAATGATTGATATACAGTAGATTGTCCAATCTGACAACTACATGTACATATATGTTATTAGACCTCTATGTTATTTGGTAAAACCGTATTGGATGGGATGCTGATCTGCCATACAAAATTTTAAAGGGTACCACATAAAAAACTATCGTTACCAATTTTGCTTTCAAATGGCCCAGTGGTTTCTGATGAAATCTTTAAAAAGCAATAACCAGTGAAGCTAAACATAGGTAATCAACGATTACAAAGTTCGCCTCCTTATGGCACGTTGTCGCAGCAACCAAATTTTGCCTGGATGCTGACATACTATCAAAATTGCATGCATATGCAAGGTTACCTGAACCAACAATGTACAGTTACTGAGCTATGAATTCCGATGTATACATTAATCTAAGTCATTCATGGGTAAAATGTAGGTTTAAGTGACCTAATTTTGTCTGAATGCTGAGCTACCATCACAGATGCATGCACATGCATATGCAGGATGATCCTACCATGTACAGTACCTGAGATCTGATCCCAAACATGAACTAAAATGTAAGTCTGTCATGTGGAAAATGTAGGTCAAAGTGACCCAATTTTGCCTGGATGCTGACCTACCATCAGAGATGCATGCACATGCAAGGTTAGATGATCCTACCATGTTCAGTGACCGAGTTCTGAACTCGGACATAAACTTGAATGTAAGTCATTCAAGCAGAATATATAGGTCAAAGTGACCTAATTTTGCCTGGATGCTGACCTACCATCAGAGATGCATGCACATGCAAGGTTAGATGATCCTACCATGTACAGTGACTGAGATCTGAACTCTGACGTAAACTTGAATGTAAGTCACTCAGGCAGAAAATATAGGTCAAAGTGACCTAATTTTGCCTGAATGCTGACCTACCATCAGAGATGCATGCACATGCAAGGTTAGAGGATCCTACCTGTACAATGACTGAGATCTGAACTCGGACGTAAACTTGAATATAAGTCACTCAAGCGGAAAATATAGGTCAAAGTGACCTAATTTTGCCTGGATGCTGACCTACCATCAGAGATGCATGCACATGCAAGGTTAGATGATCCTACCATTTTCAGTGACTGAGTTCTGAACTCGGGATGTAAACTTGAATGTAAGTCATTCAAGCGGAAAATATAGGTCAAGGTGACCTAATTTTGCCTGGATGCTGACCTACCATCAGAGATGCATGCACATGCAAGGTTAGATGATCCTACCATGTACAGTGACTGAGATCTGAACTAGGACGTAAAATTGAATGTAAGTCACTCAAGCGGAAAATATAGGTCAAAGTGACCTAATTTTGCCTGAATGCTGACCTACCATCAGAGATGCATGCATATGCACAGTTAGATTATTGTACTATGTATAGTAACTGAGATATGAACTAAAATGTACATTTGAATGCAAGCCAATCAAGCGGAAAATATAAGTCAGAGAGACCCAATTTTCTTGGAGGGTGTGAGTTAACCCAAGATGCACCTGCATGCAAAGTTTGATGACCTTACACTACATAGTTACTAAGATATATACCCAAATGCAGACGCAGAAGCAGACGAAGATGTGGATGCGGACGCCGGGGGTACTCCAATTGTCCCCCTCAACTTCGTTGAGGCGAACTAAAAAAAGAAAGAACATTTCAATCTGTCTATTTTCTTTGTCTGTTGAAGAACACGCTACTTTGGATAATTTCCTTACCTATTACTATCACATGTCTGAAACAAGCAACAAGAAAGACTTTTGGTTGATGTCTTACCCTTACCTATTTGTGTATCTATCCCAAAGCAACAGACCTTTATTAATGTTAACCTTGCTCCAAATGTGCGGACCGTACAAACACCCAAGAATACCACAAAACATTAAAGAATACCCTCAAGAAGCAATAATTAGGATAAAATACACAATTTTAGGGTTACAAAAGTTTTTTTTTATGAATAATAAAACACATAAAAAAATACATATATAGATTACACCAGAATATCCCGTTCATCACCATATTTTATCCACTAGAGATAGTTAAATTTTAAAATTTTAATACGAGGCTTGCCGAGCATTTTATAATTTTAAAATTTAACTATCGAGAGTGGATAGTATCTGGTAATACTCAGGATAAAGTGGTGTAATCTTTTTCTTTTATGATAAATGATAAACACCAAGAATTGTATTCCAAATATTTCTGTCAGGAAATATATGTATAGCATGGGGCTTTATTGAACATACGTTGAATATGAAAATTTTTCTAACGGGTCAGAACCAGTTTAAACTTGAAATATCATTAGAGAAATTGCATTATTTATGTTATTTTGGATGTTATTTTATCGCAGAATATAGTTTATACTTACACAGTATACATGTACAAAAATATTCAAGTAAACACCAAATCATAAGCATTCAAAATGCATTTTTTGTAACTATATATTTAATTCGTTTTTAAGATTTTAAGAAACAAAAATGTACTTTGCATATATTTTGTGATTCAGTTGTTGAATAAAGTACATAACTATATTGCACATTTGTGTATTGAATGCACATACCCAGCCCACACGTAATCTACATTTTGTTTTTAACCCTTTCACCAATAGTGTCCGAAGCGGAAGTAACTCTGAGACGATGGCTTCCCTGACACATTGATGGGTGCTACACTTTAAATATCTATCAGAAATTCATTTTTGGGGGTTGAATGTTAATTTTTTTTGCTTGAGAATAAACGATTACAGACCTTTGTATTTTATTTATTTTCAAGTCAATTCCGTATATATTTTCACGTGAAAATTTGAATACCACTCAGGAAATTTGTTCGATTTTGGAAATTCTGTATTCCCGTTAAAAGTTCCAAAAGAAATTTTCTAAAAATGAGAAAACATTAACAAAGTGAACATTTCAATAATACGATGCTGTTTAGTTATGATTTCCTGGCTAAAATTCTCATTTTCGTCAAAATTTTATAATCCTTTGTCCATAAAATCGCGAAGAATTTCATCAAAATTTGTTCCTGAACTTTAAATTTGTGTAAAATCCACATTTTTCGTCCTTTTTTATCCAGTTTTTTGCAACGGAAGCGCCATTCTTATTTACATCCGGGAAACTCATCAAAGAAGGACAACTCTAGTCTAAATCGATACAGGAGGCTGGAAATACAAACACGTATTGAATCCCGCTAGTGCAGGACTCGTCGTCAGCTGTCTGAAGCGAGAATCCCGCTGTAGCGGGACTCGTCGGCGAAAGGGTTAAGTTATTAGTTATTATGAGTTTTTATATTCCGAAGAAATATATTTAAACTCAATTAATAGCATAAAATAATTGTTGCAATATATATTCATTTTTTATTAACAGAAATATCTGGATACTTTTCCAACACAGTTACCAGTAAAATGCGCTACCCTATCATCCTGTTAGTATGTTTTTTCGTACAAAACCAAAATTCTGCAGTTTTGAATGATTATTTTTGTTTATTCTTGTTAATTCCTGTTTTTTTTTAACCTATTCATTTTAATTTTATTGTTTTCAAAAACTTTTCATCGTATCTTATGGTATTCTTGAGTATTCTTGAGTATTCTTGGGTGTTCTTGGGTATTCTTTGGTGTTTGTATGGACCCCCTAATGTGTGCCAGTCTAAAATTGGTACTTTATAATAGCTGTCTTTAATCATTTATTTACCCAAAAGATATTGTGGTTAGATAGTTCATCTGAATGTGCAGTCAATATCATTAAAGAATGCTGATTAATATTTTCAAAATAAGTAAATCTGTAAGGTCTCGTTGTATTGTTGCCATTTACTTTATATCTTCTTTTTCTAAACTAAACCCTACTTAACACATTCTGAGCCTGTTCTAACCTACCTGAGTATTTTTAGGATCTTTTCTAGTTCTTTAACATTAGTACTTTTTTCTATATAGGCATAATCTAGATGTGCTATAGGGATGTCATACTTCTTTGTGGTGTCTGACTGGAACAATGCACTGTCTGTTATGGAAGACATGCTGCCTCTGAAAAATAAAATCATAAAAAGCAAGTGAGAACTGTACCGTTAGTCCAAATAAGAATAATCCTAAGACAAAAGCAACTCCTAGAAACAAAGACATCACAAAGGTATGGCACAGAAAAGAAAAATGGATACATATGTGTTATTGTCTCATGTTCATTTACTCCATATCCTTTCTTAAAATACACACATAAAGATGAACAACACAGACCCAATTTAAATCATTATAAGAACAGGTCACATACTTTTGATGTTACACATGGTTGACATCAGGATCTTGAGGACTGTATGGGATATCTGTTTTCCAGATGACAACAGATCTTTCCTTATAAAAACTAAAGTTGTATTTTCCCCTTCTGGATTTGACTTGACTACCAGAATTGAAATGTTCAACATCGTGGTTTCATATGAGAAACATACCCTGTCAGTGTTTACCATATTTTTTCTAATTTCTAGCAAATTTAACCAATGCCTGACCGGCATGATAAAATGTTTCTCATCTCTAGAGAGAGAACAACTCTCGTGAAATTTCCTGCCAAATCTATTCAGAACATAATCCTTGGTGTTTTACATCTGTAACCTAAACATGTTAATTATGAAATTTCTCACATCTTGTTAAATAAATTTTCAAATGTTAAAAAACTCGGCAAGCCTCTTTTTCAAACATTTGCAAACTTTATGTAACTCGATGTGAGAAATTTCATAATCAACTTAGTTCTCTTTGTAGAAACTATATATATGTACCTCCATACAAATAACTACCATAGGTGGTGTTTTACATCTTAACAACTAAATTAGCAAGTAATTGAATTGAATAAATTTGAACACAGGCACAGTGTGCAACATGGGCAAACATTTATTATCCCCCGCTTAGTGAAAGCAGGGGATGTTGTAATGCAGTCCATCCATATGTATGTATGTATTGTACATACATTATGGGCCAAAACAAATTTTCGTGATATCCAATAATTGAACAAAATCTCCAAGGAAATTTGGGCTAGAAAGTTGAAACTAAGGAATCAACTCACACAGGGATCCGGAAATTTTCCCACCCCATTTCGGTCATTTTTGGCGGGGTAAAATAAATGTGACTGAAATTTTTGACATCTTAACCCCCCACCCCCTTGTTTCAATGATGGCGATTTAAGTTATGTATTCAAAGCAAACGTTTGATTTCGGCGGTATATTTTGATGACTGACGTTAAGAAAGTACTTCATTCAGTTGTTAATTTATATTTATTAACTGAATTGATGTCCAAATGTCCAAATTCGGTTGATGTTTTCTTCGATGACAAAAATGAAAGTAAACCGGAAATGACACATGTGTTGTAACCTCGAAAAAAATCAGAAACGGCTATGAACATGATGAATGCGTTGCATTCAAATTAAAATTTTAAAGACTAAGAAAATACCTTGGAAATAAAAATAAAATTTTATTTACAGTAAAATTGGATTTTATCGCTCTCTCCATTTAATTTACCTACACGCATGCGCGATCGGTGAGCAAATAGAAATGAAAGTAGGGGTCGGTAAAATATGGAAATTAAAAAGGAAATATCATGTTTAAAGTGAAATTACTTATAAAAATCCCCATTTAAAATGCTTCCCTTGCCTGTGATTCAATTAACAACCCTTTAACACATCATTAGAAGTGTAATTAATTTGTAATTGGCAATCAACAAAGGTGTTACAATCACCTGTTAATCCGATTATAGGTGATGACACGTTTATTTAATAATTACCTGTTGACATCTCATATCAAATTTAATTAGTGGTTTAGTGATTCAAGTCAAATTCTACATGCATTGTCTTGTTGAATGTCTTATTTTTCTACATACAATTTTTTGGAATGTCCGAAAGGTGGAAATTCAATTCGGTCAAAAATTGAGAATTTCGGTCATGACCGACAAAAAAGTGGCATTTCCGGATCCCTGAACTCTCATAATATGTAACAACTTCACAGAGGGTGTCGGAATTTTTGTATGACAACTCAGGGCATTCCCTCTAGGGGGTCCAAAAAATGAAAAAATTGATTCAGCTGGAACTCATCTTACACCTATAATCACAGAAACTTTGTAATGAGGAAATAAGTAACACTATAAAAGTTGGCTGTACCCAAGGTTTCGGAATTTTGAAATTTGCAATCAGGGTGGGAAAATGAGTGAAATTGTATTTTGAGTTATCCAGTAAAAGCAAAATCTTCTGAAGTATTCATGTTTGGAAACTGAAACTTTGTATACAAGTTCCATAATATGCATCTCATTTACTTATGATAGCAGACTATTAGAATAACCCCTGGGGACGTGCCCTTAAATGGCAAAAAAAAAATGCAAAACAATAAGTACTCATCATACGACTGGAACTCTATGTATAATTTTGGTTTTGTGGTTAATATTTTCATGAGGAATAACTGGAATTGCTCTTTGAATCTGTATTAGCTTTTAGAATTTTGACTTCAGTGCCAAATTTGGTAAATTTGAAAATGTCAAAGACTAATAATTTTTGAAATTCAAACATGAAGCTTTATACTTAAGCAACTTTTTAATGTCATCAGCTAATACCGGTAATTACATTTCATGAATATTCATTTGAATTCCATCAGTTTGATATGTGAACATCGATCACGTGGCATATCAATGTGAATATGAAAAAGAAAGGAAATGGGGTAAATGTCAAGGAGACAACATCCCATATCCAGGTTAAAACGACCCAACACAAAGCATCTAGGGGTAACCGTATGGTCTTTAAACACAGTGAGGAACCTCACACCATATAGCAAGCCCTAAATGGCCCCAAAAAGGTAAAAAAGTGAATAAATCAATGGAAACAAACCACATCCAATAACCCAAATATCAAGAATCTAAAATTTCATAAGAAAACATGGACAAGCCAGTCACCAACATATTCCTGACTTGGGACAGGCGCAAAAATTGCGGTGGGGTTAAACTCGTTTTTATGGATCCAAACCCTCCCCCTATGTGTGGTGAATGGCTAAAAAATAAATACACAAAAAGACTCACAGTAAAAATCAAACTAGAAAAAAGTCCAACTTATCAAGACGAGTACCCTTACAATGAATTACATAAAACATGAAAACAATACACACAGGTACTGTCCGGACAAATGCTCGCAAATGCTCGTGAAGTTGCAATTCCCATGAAACACATTTGACCACGTGTTTACGTGGCGGATGAATTTGTAAAAATAGAATTCCAATGTACATGATGTACTTCCCTGTAAATAAAGTTGTTTTTTTTATATTTCGGGTTTTAAATGTAATTATAAGGATTAAATGCATTATTTTGAAGTTTCATAGGGGCTATGAAAGGGTTGACCAGGCGCACATTTTCAACATGAAGCGCTACCGTGCTTCATTAAAAATGTGCTTCGGTCAACCCTTTCATATCTCAATGAAACTTCAAAATAATGCATTCAATTCTTAAGTATGAACAATAGAATTTCAAAAATATGACTCTAATTTTGGTAAATTCCCTGAAACTCTCAAAGACCAATTACTTTTTAGAATTTTACCTAGCAACCATATCTTTTTTTATGCCTATTAGTTTCAATGATCATTTTCAACAGAGGGGTTGCAAAAATCGTTGATTCTAATTATGATAAATTCCTTAAACTCTCAAAGACCATTACTTTTTTTGAAATCTACAAAATGTACCTTTTTAAACACTTTAGAGTAATAATGATGATTTTCAAATGTCAGGTTACAAGAATCTTTGATCCTAATTTTGATAAATTTCCTGAAACTCTCAAAGACCTCTTATGTTTTCTACCTAGCAATCATATCTTTTTTAATTCCTTACAGTAGTGAAGATCATTTTCAATATCAGAGTGCAGTAAACTTATTCTAATTTTGGTAAACTTTCTGAAACTCTCAAAGACCAATTACTTTTTGGAATTTTAACTAGCAACCATATCTGTTTTGATGCCTTATAGTTTCAATGATCATTTTCAATACATGTAATCAAATTATAAAAATCTTTGATAATAATTTTGATAAGATTCCTGAAACTTTCAAAGACCATTATTTTTTGGAATTCTACCTAGTAACCATATCTTTTTCAATTCCTTGCAGTAATGTTGCAAAAATCTTTGGTTCTAATTTTGATAATTTCCTGAAATTCTCAAAGATCTGTTACTTTTTGAAACTCTACCTACCAACCTACATTGTATATTTTTGGTGTTTTACAGTTACAATGATTGTTTCAACAGAAAGAAATTCAGTTCCAATGGGGGGGTCCAAAAAGGGGAAGTGGGGGATCTCAATCTTTGATTTGCTGTGTTTTAATACAAACATCCAAAAATGTACATTCATCATGATCATGCAATGAAACATCTCCACTTTTGATAATTGGTCATGTGGTATAATGGCTATGAAATCTGAAGATTCGATTTAACATGTTTAACTGTAGAGTTTCTGCTACCTTATCTGACCTGCAAGATAGTTTAGTATTATCAGTCAAAATCCATAGTGACACAATCCTAATCCCTTTTGGAATTTGAAGTTATTGCATGTCTCAAAATCAAGTCTCCAAATCAATTAACAATGCATTGTTCTCCAAATCTTTATTTCAGCTACCTCCCCCTCTTTTCCAGTGACTTTTAACTTACAGTACACACAGAGTGTTTCAGTTACAAAACACCCAGGTCTGACATGAGTGAAGCACTTAATAAATATTAGTTTCGGGTCACTGAATTGTGACAGAATCATAAAAAGTACTGTTACAGATGATTATTCAATAAAAATTCGTTTAGTAATTATTTGATTAAACACCTAGTTGTTAATAAATCGGCCTAATGCAAAAATTTAACAAAGTCATTGAAGCATAAATGTAGGTCAAAGTGAAGGAATTGTCTACATGTAAGTATTGTGTAGTTCTCACCAAAATGAGTTATTTTATGAAACATAATAATGATATGTTGTTAGTTGTTAGAAATGGACATAAAAACAAAAATTTTACCTTAAGTCTGTTGGTCAACTACACTTAATTGTCCTTGATTTGGATAGAACCCATCAAGATAATTTATTTGATGCAACACCATTATGATAGTATGTTTAGTTGTTGAGAAATGAACTTAAATGCAAAATTTAACAAAAGTCACTCAAGCTTAAAATATAGGTCAAAGCATTTAATTCTTGATGAATTGGATAGTACATACTCATCAAGGTGATTAATTTGGTGAGACATCCTTGTGGTATGATGTGCAGTTGATGAGAAATGGGCCTAAATGCAAAATCTACCTAAAGTCACTCAAGCGTCAAATATAGGTCATGGATCCCTAATTGTTGTTGAATCTAGTAGTACTAATCAAGGTGCATGTACTGATGTAATATTACTAAAATATTACATGAGGTGACAAAAATATGGACTTAAATGCAAAACTTAACATTGAGACATACGGACAGACGGGCAAGGGTAAATCTCATAGGTGTTAACCCTCACATTTTGCGCGTGAGACTCACACTAACTCAGCCATTTTCCCACTTATGTAAAGCCTCCTGCACGTGAGATATACATTTTGTAAATCTCCCACTAACATGCTTTCCTCCCACATAATTTCCCACTAATGATCTTTTTTCGTATTTGGTAAAACTGAAAATGTTCCAGGTGAAATTATCGTACATGTCCGGTTATTGATTGTTGTGTCAATCAGCACAGGTAGCATTCTGCAGGTAAACAAGTTAATAAGACTGATTAATTAGTGGTGATAGGGGCACTCATTAGGACAGGTGTTGTTTATATAGCAATCAGTCAACAGTGACAATGATTACCAAGAATCAACAGTACCTGGATATCAAATATGTTAATATCCCTAATTACCTCCCTTGTATAATTTTCCATTCTATAAAGAATGGTCCTTAAATTTTTATGTAGACAACGAATTAAATCCCAATTTATTTAAATATTTTGCAGACTTTGTAGATAGTTTCAGAAATAATATCTTTAGGTATTTTTACAATACGTTAATGTTTTCTTTTGAATTTATAAATAAATGATTATAGTTGTAGTATATTGTAATTATTAAATGATTTAAATACGTTTTGAAACCTTGTGATATCAATTGAAGGGTAAGTCTTAAATCACTCTTAAGACTGTCTTGCGATTAGACAACTGAAATTAACGGATATGTCCCGACTTCCAATGCATCATAAAACAAGAGTGGACCCTAATAGATGTCTCGCCCGTCCCTGCTTGTCACTAAAACAGTCATGTACTACTCAAGAGCAACCTACAAGCCAAATATTATTACCATACCACTTACAGTTATTAAGAAAATATTCTCATAAAACACTCAATTTTGTTCACTAGACCATGAAAATGAGGTCAAGGTCAAAAGCCATATGACAGACTGACATGTACTAACCAAGACCAAGCTATATACCAAATATCATTGACCTATGGCTTGTAGTTATTGAGAAACAGACTTAAGCAAAAAAACTTAACCTGGTCACTAGACCATAAAATTGAGGTCAAGGTCAAAAGCCATATGGCAGACGGACATGTACTAATCAAGACCAAGCTATATACCAAATATCATTGACTTCTAGCTTCTAGTTATTGAGAAATGGACTTAAGCAAAAAAACTTAACCTGGTCACTGGACCGCGAAATATAGGTCAAGGTCACATGATTTTGGGTCCGACAGATAGGGTTCGCCGTAAGCTACCTATGGACCAAATATAAAGTTCCTACATCAAAGGCTTCTGTATTAAAACTTGAGTTTACGCCGCCGTCGCCGTCGCCGTCATACTTTGCACGCCTATGTCTCGCTTTCGCGACTTTCGTCGCGGGCGAGACAAAAAATCATGAAGCAAAAAATCATCTTTCAAATGATGTGTTACAGAACAAAACGCATTGAAAATTGGAGGCCGGGGCAAGGTAGGATATATGGGCAAACAACATTTAAAGAAGATGATGTCATGCATGCTACCCCGAAAGAGTTTGGTATTTCAACTTTTTATCATACAATCATACATATTCCATTCCTATTGTTAATTTTTTTTTCACTGTGTGTTTGTAAACTGGTAACTGCTTTCATGAATGAGAGCAAACATTGGGGAACACAGAACCAGTCAATACATGAAACTAACCTTCCAAAGTACTACAAATCCTGATTACACAATTTTCACGGAGATCGTATCTTTACCAAATTAAAGACAAATGGCAGAATATGCGCAATAGGCAGCAGATTTTGCTGATTGGCATTTTAGTGAAAACATTGTATACATAAGCCACAATATGTCACTACTTTAATATAATACCACCAAAACAAAAGCCATGTACACATGGTGCATGTGTTTATGAACTATAAATACAATTCTTCATCTTCCAGGGCACATTATCAACAAAACTATAAAATTTACAGACTGTCAGGAATAAAACAACACGTTTTTATCAATTTTTAAGACCTACAATGGAAATTGTACACAGTTTCTTCCAGCAAATTCTCGCAGGAACTAAGGAAGCTTTCAGTGTAGAAATATGTAAACGTGAAAAACGAATTGAAAAAATATGATCCACAAATCAGCTTCAATTTATGTCAGTTCCTAAAACTATTAAAAACGTTATAATTTTAATTAAAATGTGTACTTTTATACACTTTAAAGATATCTTAGGATAAAATTGCTATATAAGAAAAATATATTGAAATTTCGTTTTGTGCATTTTTGAATCCAAATATTCAAATTTTGCATCACGTGACATAAAATGGCGACCTCCTGGGAAAGGGGGCCAACCAAATAAAAAAAAGAAGAAAAAGTGTGGAATCTTATTATAAAAGAGCAATAAAATTTTGCTGAATTATTTAATAGGTAATCAAGGTAACAACTGACTTACTTAAGCGAGTCGTAAAGACATCGCGAACACGTAACGCAGGCGGTCAGGCCACAGGGGCCTGTAGCAATATTTACGATAAGAGATGTATGAATATCGAGATAGTGGGCGGTCTACAATGTGGAATAGACCGCCCACTATCTCGATATTCATACATCTCTTATCGTAAATATTGCTACAGGCCCCTGTGGTCAGGCTAACTCTTCATAAATCGAAAATGTATCTGTATTTGTACCAGTCCGGGAAATCCCAGAATTCGACAACGTTGCTGAATTCGACAACGTTGTCGAATTCAACAACCCAATTTTTCCAGTTTTGCCTATGTAATATTTTTCATTTGCATTGAGGGTAATGGGTAACTTTTTAATTCCTGCATAGATTTTTTTCGGTCCAATAGAAAAGTTGTGCAGAATCAGATCAAATAACAAGTAAACTACTTCACATGATGCCGTTTTTTCTCATTTCAGAAAAAAATGAAAAAATCATGAAAGTTGTCAAATTCAACAACTTCATTTAACATTGAGGGTAATGGGGAAAATTTTTATTATTGGTCTGATATTTTGCAACCACTGAGAAAGTTTCCAGAAAATGTATTCAGATAAAAAATAAAGCAAAAAATCTATGCTATTTGTCATAACATTATGCCACTTTTTGAAAAACCTGTAGAGTTGTCGAATTCGACAACCTTAAGTTGTTGAATTCAACAACAGTTGTTGAATTCGACAACGTTGTCGAATTCCTGGATTTCCCGGACTGGTACCATGGTACGTTGTAGTATCCCTGCTGGACTTTGATACAACGGAATGAGAGAGCGCAGGTTTAATCGCGCGAGCAGCTATATATAGCTGCTTTGAAATCCTCGATAGTATTGGATCTCACTATGTGGTCTTCTAAGTTGTTCCAGTCAATTGCTGTTCCTACTAAGAATGAATGTTTGTATTGCTCTGACTTTGTTTTGGGAACTTTCACACTTTTGCTGTTTATCCTAGATTGTCTTGTCACTATGTTTGTTGATATACAATTGTCAAAATTCTTCGCTTTTATTTGTCTTTTTCCTTCGTTTTTAACTATAAAGTCAGAGGGGGCATTGCTGGTATCTGTCCCTCATCCACCTTGTAGAAAAATATGAGGTGTTGGTATTTTCTCCTTTCTTCAAGTGTTTTTAGTTCTAGGTTCTTCAACATTCTAGATACAGTACTAACAGAGGCATTCAGTTAAAAATCACTCTGGTCCGACAATTTTCACCCTTGTCACCCCAGAATTCACAGGCAATGTCGGTGTTTGTCCGGCAAAATCGTCGGTAAAATTTCACCCAAAAAATCGTCGGTAATTTTCTTTGATGTTGGCTCAATTGATAAATGCCGGTGAAAGTCGGACTTCCACCTGAATTATCGGGGTTTTAGTGTCCTATTTGTCTCTTCAAAAAAATTCAGTTTTTAGGCTAATATCAAGAGGATGACAACCGGGTTTCGTGTGACTTCCCCACGTGGACTTCCCTTTCAAAAATCGTATTTCCGAAAGTATTTATAAATGGCACGAATAAAAAAGACAATTGGATGGCTTCGACAAAACATATACCTATGTAAAAATGTCTCCTCAATTTCCATTTGACCGAGAATAGTCTAATTTCAAAACGTAAGCCTCCGTAGATTCTCATACTGACATGCCAGAATATTCGGGTTGCAAGAAATTGAAGCATGAAATTTCTATTTTTATGACCAATCAAAATACAGTTTAGCGGATTCCCCTTAAAAATAGGCTCGCACAAAATATTGTTTGTGACAAAAATAGCAGCCAAAGACGTGGTCTCTTCCAAAAGCCGCCAAGGCATTTCAGAATTAAATTATTATCTTTTTATTCTATTTGAAAGCTCTTTCGGATAAAACACATATACATGAAGATGTTAGCATAAAAAAATGAGAAAGTTATCTACTTAAGGACTTATGAGATTATACGTCCTTGATTTACTCAATAAAGAATTTCACCGTCTGTTGAGCATCGTGTAAAAAAAATAATAAAATGCTTTTATGGAACATTTTAAGTAGTTCTTGGAACTGAATATTCACTGAAATATTCCCTGCAAGGATTTGTGAATATTGATTTTCTCTGACGCTATTTATTATTTCTATTCAAAGTTATTAATAGCTTGCTATTTATAGGTTGTCACTCACAAAGATTTACCTTGACCTAACACAACCAAATTACACAATTTTAAGGCTGATACTCGTGTAAATTATTTAATAAGTAACATTATTTTATATAATATAATCTTTTAACAACTTTGAGTTCTGACAGTCACATATAATTCACGATGTTCATACGAATTATAAGTTATTTTCTGCCATACGCATAATATTTTAAAAAGATATCCTCTTGATCTTCCGACTATTTAAAATTTTCCAAAATAATAAACTGCACTTAGCATGCTTAGAGATGATAACTTCGTATAAACATTGACAAGTACAATTAACAACAGCAGGTGAGTTAATCCTCTGTTTATCAGTTTCTCTGACATCCGTGAATGTCAGGTTTGTTGTCGGACATTCACCCTGTTTCACCCACAATTCACCGACGTCGGATTTGGGTGATTTTTAACTGAATGCCTCTGTTTGTACTGTATGCATCCTTCTTCTCTTGTTTTATAGTCTCTTGTTGTAAAGCGTGCTCCTCTTCTCTGAATACTTTCTAATTTTTTGATGTCATTTTTCTGATAGGGGTCCCATATTGTTGCTCCGTATTCCACTATTGATCGTACTAGTGTAATATAGGCGTTTTTTCTACATTCTTGTGGGCAGTGTTGCAAATTCCGTCTAAGGAATCCGATGGTTGGATTTGCTTTTTTTGTGATGTTTGTGATTTGATTACCCCACTTTAGATCTTCTGATATTTGTAGTCCTAAGTATGGATTTGAGGCCACCTGTTCTAATATGTGGCCTCCGAGTTAGTAGAATTTATGGGTCTTTTTCTTGATTGACATGATGTAACATTTTGTGGCATTAAATTTCATGCCCCAGTCTTATGCCCATTTTTCCAGATTTTCTAGGTCTTTCTGTAGTTTGTTGTGATCGTGTTGGTTGTTGATTTCACGGTACAACAAGCAGTCATCCGCAAAGAGTCTTACTGTTGAAGTGACTGAGTCTGGTAGGTCGTTGATGTGACAGAGAAATAGTATGGGCCCAAGAACGGTTCCTTGAGGGACTCCAGAGTCGACTGTGACT
Source organism: Modiolus philippinarum (assembly GCA_002080025.1). NCBI lineage: Eukaryota > Metazoa > Mollusca > Bivalvia > Mytilida > Modiolidae > Modiolus > Modiolus philippinarum. The sequence goes on from MJUU01039634.1 coordinate 142,280, forward strand.
TGTTTTGATGTTTCTCTTTCCAGTGTTCATGGTGTTACTCTCATTTTCCTATTTGTCAAGAAGTTTGTAAGCCATTTGTGTACTGGTCCTCTTATTCCGTACTGATCTAGCTTGTGTAGCAGTTTCCTGTGAGGCACTGTGTCGAAGGCTTTTGAGAAGTCCAAGATTGCCATGTCGATTTGTTTGCCTTTGTCGTAGGATTTTAATAGATCGTTTGTTGTTATGATTAGTTGAGTTTCACAGGAGTAGCCTGATCGGAAGCCATGATTTAGTGTTGTCAGTACTTTATTTTTTTCCAGGTGGTTTAGCATGTGTTTGCAGATTATGTGCTCTAATAATTTACATGCTACTGTAAGAGATACTGGCCTATAGTTCTCTGCTGCATGTTTGTCTCCTTTTTTATATATACATGAAACATTTGCATTTAGCCAGTCTTGTGGTAGTTCTCCTGTGTCTATTGAATGTTGATACATAGTTGTAAATATGGGTGCTAGTTCTTCTGCACATTCCTGTAGGACTCTGTTTGGTATGTTATCAGGCCCTGATGCTTTTGATGGATTGACTTTCTTGAGTTAATTTGCAACTCCCTTTTCTCTAATCTCTATTGATGGTATGGAATTTCTCACATGTTTTGTTGTTTTTGGCATAGTGGCTGAAGTATCTTTCGTGAAGACTGACTTTAATTGTTTAATCAGTAATTCTGCCTTTTCTCTGCTGTTAGTGACAAGTTGGACTCCGTTTTTAAGTGGTGATACTCCTATGTTATCCTGTTTCTTAGATTTGATGTATTTCCAAAATGGTTTTGCGTTATTATTTTGTATGCCCTCGTTGATTGTCGAGTTGATATAGTCCCATTCTGCCTTTTTCATTTGCTTTTTACATTCTTTCTGACCATGCTGACAGTACCTGTAGTTTTTCCATTGTTTTGTTTTCTTTGTTTGGTTGTAAAGTCGCTGTTTCTTTCTGATCAGTTTCCATATTTTGTGGGTTATCCATGGCACGTTGTTGTTCGATTTGATGGTTTTTGATGGTATGTTCGTATCTAGGCTATCAAATAGTTTCTTTTTAAATGTCTGCCATATGTTGTCCGCAGATTCACCGTTTGCGTATTTATTTTTGATGTCACTGTCTAAAGAGTATAGATCTTCTTTTATCTTATTCCAATTTGCCTTTGCATATATATACCTTTTTCTAGGTAATGTCTTTTGATAATGCGGCTTTGTTTCCATGTCTGTGATGATGATAGCATGGTCTGATATTCCTGGTATGTTTGTCGAGGATTTGATCAGTGATGGATTCATGGTGAAAATGAGTTCAGTAGGTTGTTTTCCCTTGTTGGTTCATTGTGGACTTGTGTCATACCAATGTTGGTTGTGATGTCTAATAACGCCTTTTGTACCTCTTTATCAAGGGCTTGACCAGTCGATGTCAGGACAGTTAAAGTCTCCACCTAGTACAATGTTCTTGTTGTTTTGTTGTAGTATGCAGTTCAAGGATGTTTCAAGTTCTTCAATGTCTTTATTATTTCTATGTGGCATATAAAAACATCCAATTAATAAGTCTTTGTTATTTTTCAGTTTTATGTTGACCCATTCTATTTCGCAATTTATTATCAGTTCTGTTTTCTCTGTTGATATGATGTCTTTTGTTGACAATTATGAAAACGCCTCCTCCCAGTGTTCCCCGGCCATTCCTATACACGGTGTAGTTGTCTGGGAAGATTTCAGATGATTTTATAGCATCTTTGGTTGCATTTTTTCCTGGTTTAACTCCTTTTAGCCATGATTCCGTGCCTAGTACAACATCTGGTTTTACCTAGTTGAGTGTTGCGTGGAATTCGGCCTTTTTATCTTGGATACTTCTACAATTGACTGTTAGTATTCTTAGGTTTTTCTTGCTTGGTATGTTGTATGTAGCTGGTCTTGATGTGTCGTTTGATGATGAATGCCTTGTTTTTAAGATTTACTACTGATGTTTTGATGACTTTTAGGACTGCTCGTTTTTATTGGGCTAAATGTTGTTGTTGATGTAAATGAGTCAATTAAACTTTCAGGATATGTGAGTGGTTCGTAATAGTTGGATGAATCGAGTTCATAAGTATGGTAAGTAAATGATGTTACGTTTATACTCTCGCATTTACAGCATATCCATTGTACATTTGACCTTTGTAGTAATTCATAGTCTTCTGTGCATAGTTCAATACAAGATTTGTGATGCCAAATATTACAGCCATCACAACATACTTCTTCACATGTCCATGTTACTGGTATTTCGCATAGTCCACATGGGAATATAGAAGCTTGTTTACATCTTGGTCCCGGGTTTAGTTCTATGTCTCCGGCTTATAGTAGAATGAGTAGTATTAGTATTCAATCTTTATGGGTATTTACTGGTAATGTTATTGGTTTCCTTCTATTTGATGAAAGAGCTGGATTTAATAGGTTTGTAGTTAGGTGTTGGTTTATCCATGATTTTGGTTCTTGTAGGTTGTTGTAGATCACAAGGATCAGTGATAATATGAGTACTCTGCAGGGAGTACATATTTATTTACGACTGGTCCTTGTTTTCATGAACAAGAAGTTGCCATGATCTGCATTTTCAGCCCTTGCATTCACGGGTCCGCTGTTTAAACTAAGTACTCATGTAGTCCTCTGGGTATCTACACGATCAAGACAAATTTCAATACTTGGCTTAAATCGGTAACGGAAAACACAGAAAAAATCCCAATTATATACAAAGCATACATGTAGAACAAATGTTACAAGGCTCACCAACTGGGCAATTAAGTCGCTCTGTTGTGCTTCAAGTGGCCTAAAAATGCTTCCAAGCGCGATTTCAAGTCGCCCTGAAACTTCTGGAAGTTGCTTTTTATGTCATTTGAAATATAATAAACTCGCCATAGGCTTGTTTATTATATAATTAAATTGCATAACTCTAGTTGATATCCAGCGATATACAATTTTTCTCGTTATGAAAACTATATGTATCATTAAACCCTAACAATAAATGATTATGTAAACATGAAAGGCCAAATTTAAAGTTAACATTGTGTATCAATACGCATACTTCAGAGGATTTATATAATGAAGACACTTGTACAATTCCAGCTCACCCCTATGTACATATACCACAACATTGGTCACAGTGAAGACCTGATATGGTCTACCGTCTACTAATTTTTTATGTTTTTGCAGCTTTGTGCTTTCTTATTTGTTTTTATTTCCATTTAATTTCATTGGAAACGAAGAATTCCGCTTAAACCAGTGCTAGGGGCCGTCTTGAACTTACTATGAGGTATGAGCAAAGCTCATTGTTGAAGGCATCAGGGTGACTTCAAGATGAAGAACAACAATAAAAGCGTTGTTCCTTTGCTTGTTTTTTACCATGTATTTGTAGAGAATTTGTCTCATGTGCATTTACTCCATATCCTTTTATTCACCATATCTGTCAAAATAAAGCCTAACATTTTCTTATCTTGATACATCTGTTGCCATTTATTAAAAGTGCACTATTGTAAACAGCTGTGATGTAGGTTGTAACAGCAGTGTAAGTATTAAGTTTGCCGTGTCTCAAACTATTTTTAATGGACTGTTATAAGAAAGCCTTGCAATTGCCTGTAATCATGGTAATTTTCTTTCAACTTTTAAACTTTAAAGTGCATTTTTGTACCGAAAAGTTACATTTTGTGGGAAAATAAATGACATTTAAAAAAAAACTGAATGTCATGATCCTTAAACAACATGATATTTTGATGAGAAACCTTTTCATATTTCAATTCTGTGTGTCAAATAAAGATCCTTAAATAGACCCTATAGCCCTACCCTGAAAAATTTCATTGCCTTTTTTATATCAAATTTGTTAAATATTCCTTTAAACGGTATATTGGATGACCAGATTAGATGAAAGTTTCATTTCTTGACCTGATTGAATTGAGGATAGATATAGTGTTTCATCCATCCATCATATAAAGTGGTTTTGATCTACATTGCAGGCAATCAAGAGTGACATTTTGAAGAATTAATAAAAGCATTCAATATTATTGCTGATAATTTAGGATTTCCAGGGGTTTACATTTAGCACGATCATTCTGTGACTATTATAAATCCAGGGTTTTAGCTAGGATTTTGAGACCATTAGTCACTTTTGCGTATCGAATTTCGCGGGCCGATGTGTACTATGCAGATAATAATCAACATGAAGATAATAATTTGATTATTAATATTTTTTAAAATTTTTCTTGCATTTAATACTTCATATTATAGTAACAAATTGATATTCACTTTGTATGTTCATCTTCCACACCTAAGTTTTGTATTTTCATACTCTCTCAGTGCTTCCATTTTAAGAGCATCAGCATGCATTCTTGCAGTTTGGTCAACTTACACAGCTGCTTTTTTTTTTCTTTTAATTATTTGTAGATGTCAGGATTAATATTCAAATGTTCTGCAGTCTAACATTTATTATAACTTAATTCAAACTTCTATATATTTGTAATAAAAAATAAATTATTTTTCAAAATACCATTCATATGTTGTTTTTAAGCACCTTTAAGATTAAATAGTGGTGCAATATAAATTTTGTGTGATCTTGAATGAAGCAAATATCAGCATAGTAAATGTCTACAAAAAAATTTCAAGGAAATTGAAAGACAAATTTTAAAGGGGAAATAACCCACTATCAAAACACGTGGTTTGTAAAAAAAAAATCAATGTTTTCCAAGGGGAAGTATGACCTGTTAATTATGAAAATTTTGCTGAAAGAATACTTTTAATGTTCAATACCATAATAATTTTAAACAACTGATGGTTAATTGCCATACAGGTAAGCAGGTTATCTCTGATTGACCGGTAATTAGTGATAACAAGCCAGGGAACACAGGTAAACAAATCACCGATGGCGTTTGTTTACCACTGAACTAATCCTTTAATTGACATGACAGGTGTAATTAAAGTGTCAGTTTGGACAATTAGATTACAGTAACAAAGATTATGAACATAATATTTTCATATTTTGCGATTTTCAAAATTCCAAGTGACGAATTGCAGTCTGAAAAAAATTCGCCACTTCTAAAAAACATTCGTCAATGGCGAAAGTGACGAGCGCTAGCTAAATAAATCTGATGAGATAAGTTTTTGGGTAGTGAGAGGTAAAGAGATTTCTTTAAATTAGTAATGAGAGATGAAAAAACCTCTTTACCTAAGTTTCCAAACCAAGTCATTTTCATCTCAAAGTTTTAGTTGAGATTATATATATATACAACTAGATGCATCTTAACATTTAAGGGCTGTTCCAGAAAAGTTGGTCTGGGACCCTTTGAAGGCACTTCATATAAATTGCTGTGGGTGGTTGTGTTTTCTGCATCCTTTTGTATTGTACTTATGGGGAAGAATTCTATAGGTGGTGGGGGTCAATAAAAAGTGCCTTTAAACCCCCCCACCCCCCCACCCCACCCCATGTCAATTTTTCTGGAACAGCCCTAAGTTAATGCTACAAAAGCGCAAGTTGCAAATTGAACAATCTCTTAAACTTTGCTTGACTTTATTTAGTGGACTGAAATATTGACTATTTCATATTATTTCTTGCTTAAAGTCTCGTATAACACATATAAATAATATTTTGATGAATGCAATTGTCATATATTCAGAAAAACCTCAAATTAAGTGGAAATGAAGATTAAAATTTACAGTCGAACGTTGATGACTTGAACTTCCAAGGGAATGTAGCTTGAGGGCTGTTCGAAATATCAGGGTCAATCTCTGTTGAAACTTGATCAAGGGGACAACAAAAAGAGTTAGGGACAAACATAGTGTTAGAGCATATTCAATTATAACCATCGTATTTTAAATAAAATGGGCAAATGATTAGCTATTGGTTCAGTCTTAGGATTTATTGTATATTTAATTATAGCCATTCAATATAGATTTGTTTTATTTTGTAGAGTGAAAGATGTCATTGAAACCCAGAAAAGTAGATTTTGACACAACATGGAGTGTATTGTTAGAGACAGTTAAAAGTGTGATAACTTGTGCAAAAGTAGAAAGGACAACATGGAATGACAGATTTTCATATCCTTTAAATGATAACAAAGATTACTACCATGACTCGGTCCAGGCAGTCAGAATAACTTAGACAGTCAATTACACATAGTGTTTACATTTATATAGCTTTGGTCAGTCTTTTTATCAAGAGCAAAATTGGTTATTGCTCTGTTTTCTTCTGACAGCTATAGTTAGTGTTTCGTAGATACACTTGACTAAATATATATTATTTCAAGTCAAAATGAAATATTTGCTTTGCCTTAACTTTGTATACAGATGTATATGCTTTGTGTGTTGCCTGTCCCGAACCACTGAGTGAAAGACTTTACACAGAAACAAAACAGTTTTTAGAAAATCATGTACAACAGCTGTATAAAGTATGTAAACTGTAAAAAAATAAAGTTGACTCATGCAAGAAAAATCTGCTCGTTAAAAATAGAAATCATACAATTAACAACATAAACACTGGAACAGGGTTACATGTGTAGGTCTGTTCCATGTAACCATGGTAACTATACATGGGGAGTAGGAACATTTAAATACTTATTTTATAAAACCAAAACAATAGAAAAATGAAAACATTTCTACATTCCAGTCCAACATTTCACCCCCACATCAAATAGAAAAAGGTGAGTAAAGCCATTCTCTCTTCAAAGTACATGTAGATGGAAGGGCCCTAAGCATGTATCAATCTGTTTCCTGTTTTAAGTATTCATGTTTCATTACTAAAGAGGCAATTTTACTAAAGCTTAATTCTACATTGTATCAATATAAAGTTTGTTAAGAATCGTATATTTGATCTTGGCCGACCATCAGACAAGAATTGTATATTTGATCTTGGCCAACCATCAGACAAGAATTGTATATTTGATCTTGGCCAACCATCAGACAAGAATTGTATATTTGATCTTGGCCAACCATCAGACAAGATTTGTATATTTGATCTTGGGCGCTCACTATTGTGCATGAATTTTATATTTGATCTTAGCCAACCATCAGACAAGCTTGGCCAACTATCAGGCAAGAATTGTATATTTGGTCTTTGCCTACCATTTGATCAGAAAAGAGCTTCTTTCACAAAAGTACTGTATCAGTATTGGTCAATATGTCTCTAAGTGAAAAATATTGACATTTCTGTCCCCCTAATGAAGTTTAAGAGACATGTTTTGTTTGGTTAGTTTTATATTATTATTTCAGAATGTTGTACATCATGGAGAAGAAAGTTATTTAAGTCAGTATCACAGATACTGGGAGGAATACAGTAAAGGTTCAAGTTTCCTTAATCTTCTGTATGGGTATGTTTCATTCACATCTGTGTATTGGCGATAAGAAAGTTATATCTGCTGTGTGCCAAATACTAATTAGGGCCCCGCATCGAGATGCTAGTGCCCTATAGTTTTCACTTTGTCTTTCCATCTGTCCATCAACAATTTTTATACGACCGCAAAAATTTTGTGGTCGTATTATGTTATGGCGCAGTCGTCGGCGTCGGCGTCTGTGGCCAGTATAACTTTGTTTCTAGTGGACGGATCATCTTGAAATTTCAGTATGTGGTTTCTTGGCATGATGGCTATCCCGGGTTTTAATTTCGGGTTTATGGCCCCACCCGTTTCAGAAAAAGGGGCCAAAAAGGGGTAAAATTGGGTATTTTTGTGTCTGTGGACAGCATAACTTTGGTTCCAGTGAACAGATCATTTTCAAATTTTAGTATGATGTTTCTTGGCACATGCTTTAACCCGAGCTATAATTTTATGTTCCTGGCCCCGCCCGTTTCAGAAAAAGGGGCCAAAAGGGGTTAAATTGGTTGTTTTCACATATTTGACTGTAGAATCTTTATTATTTATCGGATTTTGATGGGGTTTCTTTCAGTAAACTCCTTAGAAAATTTCCAATCTGGTGTATGCCAACGGATTTCACGTGGCATGTACCGTTCACGAGATAAATGGGCCCAAAAGGGGCAAATTTCAAAAATTTCATTTTTTTATTTTTAGTCCGATTTTGATGCAATTTTTTCTAAAGGATTCCAAATGAAAAATTATCGTACCGCTCTACTTTTAGATTTTTGGTAACTTGTTTCCTTACCCAGTTATGAGGGGCCGAAGGGGGCCAAAATCATAAGTTTACAGATAACCAAAAAATTTTATTTTTCATCAGATTTCGATGGGATTTTTTTCTTTGGATTCCTCTTGATGTAAGCTTTCAGTACTGTGTCAACGGATTTGGCGTAGCTCTTACCGTTTCCGAGCTATGAGGGGCTGAAGGGGCCAAAATTGTAAATTTACAGATAACCTAAAAAATTTTATTTTTCTTCAGATGTCGATGGGATTTTTTTCTTTGGATTCCTCTTGATGTAAGCTTTAAGTAATATGAACACAGATTTGGCGTAGCTGTTACCGTTTCGGAGCTATGAGGG
>MJUU01039634.1:159948-190074 GCA_002080025.1 Modiolus philippinarum
GAGTTGTATCGTGTAAGCTATTTTCAGTTTTGCCATGCCCCTTCTTCCTGTTTACCGATACTTTTAACTTTTTATCATACCACTATACCACACTTAGACTTCATTTGCTAGAAAAGAGACTTATTTGCAGGTATTATATTTTAATTGTACATGTATATATGATTATGAAGCAACCAATTCATTTCACTGTGGTAATAATATCTTGCCCACAATACAATTGCAGAATTAAAATGAATAAAAAGGAATATTTCCCCAAAAAATCCCAAACAGAATGATAATTTTCAGATATTTTCAGAAACAAATGTTGATAATTTGGTACAAAGGAAGTGACTGCCTATTGCGGGGCCCTCCTGCGTTCAGCAGTACCTCTAGTTTGGATTGAATGGGATGCTATAGTGTGTTAAGCACACACACACTATCTGCTGGTAGAAAGTGTAGAAGAAATTAAGTAAATGCATACTTTAAAAAAAAAACTTTTCACCATATTTTATACTGAGGTTATCCAAGATTTATAATTCAAACATTGGAGTCATTTGAAGTAAAAATACATTTATCAAAGGGGAAAATCATTGGGACTGCCAGTTTTCCAATCTGAGTTAAGAAACAATCAAGTTAGACATTTAGAAGTCTAAACACTCTATATTTTGTTTTGCAGGCAGACATTTTTTTTTATACATGTATGAATAAATTATGAAAAAATACTAGTGAAATAAAACAGACACTGGTAAGATTTGACATTTTAAATAATATGAATTTGGCTTTCTTATATGCATGTATAATTTCTAGGTATTTAAACACAACATTTATAAAGAAACAGAAATACAGTGAAGCAGATCTGAGTTATGGTGGATTTTCTGTGGAGTCTTCTGATCAAAAGTTGGAAATTGGAGAGGTATGAAATCCACTATTTTATATACTATATGGTGTGAGGTTCCTCACTGTGTTGAAGACCGTACGGTGACCCCTAGATGCTTTGTTTTGGGTCGTTTTAACCTGGATATGGGATGTTGTCTCCTTGACATTTACCCCATTTCCTTTCTTTTTCATATGAACAGGTATGCAAATCACAAGGGGTCAGTAGCCCAAGGCCCCTAAAATTTGACCTGGGCGGTTTCTACTGATATATCCTGCAATTTTGGTTGACAATATAGTCCTGGGCTAGTAAAATTATTGGCTTGGCTACTGAATTCTATGCCAGGGACCCAACTGAGCACCATGTCAATATGAGAATGCTCGCCCCTGATGAATATTTAGAAGATGATTAGCTGAAATACTAACACATGATATGTGTGAATTTGTTGGGTTTGCTGTAAAGCACACGGTTGCATAGTTGGTTTTGTGCAGATACACATCTTTAGTAAATTTGGACTCTCTCTTGACCATCACATATTTCTAAAGTAAGTGAGAATCAAACTAACAATCCAAGGACAATGGCAATATCGGAAAAACGAAGAAGCAAAGACATCACATGAGTACCACACAGAAAAGTAAAATGAAGACACACACATACAAAGATGAAAAACACTAACCCAATAAAAAACTATGGGTGAGATCAGTTGTAATATAGCTATTTCTGTTGATGCAGTACACAAAAATATATAGGGTGGCTCACTAATTACTTTATCACCAACTTCCAAATAAATTGTTTGACATTGTCAGAGTCTTCAGAAAAAAAAACAGAAAATGTCATCACTTTGTCCCTGTTGTACAATACAAAAAAGGGAAAAAAATCAGTTACTTTGTCATATATTTAATACAAGATAACATTAGTTGACCTAGTTGGTACCTGACCCAATGTCAGGGATCTTTATTTCTATGAAAGAGAATCTGCTGGATTACATGCCAACTAGGGTGATGAATTACAAATGTACAAAGTCTGTGTATGTTAATATAAAAATTATATTGAATTTTCTAACATCGTCTAAGTAGATGTTATTTAAAAACTTTTTTTTATAGCTTGCCCTTGACACATGGAAGAGATTCATGATTGAACCATTAAAGGGTCCTATAGTGAAACTGTTGTTACTGGACATTAAAAATGACCGTANTGATTCAAGCTCTTTATTGTGTCCATTTAATTACTGTATCAAGCTCTTTACTGTGTCTTCATTTATTTGAATTGCACTCATGTTCAAATTTCAGTATTCGACATGCTGCGGTCGTATCATGCTGCGCTCGGCGTAGCCCTTTATTGAAATAGGCTGCATATTACATTTTATTTAAAAACTTCTTTTTATAGCTTGCCCTTGACACATGGAAGAGATTCATGATTGAACCATTAAAGGGTCCTATAGTGAAACTGTTGTTACTGGACATTAAAAATGACCGTATGGGAAGCACTGTCCATCAGACAGTTCTTCATGGTGTTATAAATTCTTTTGTAAATGTAGAGGAATATAAAAAGAAACATCCCTTACAGTTATATGAGGAAGTTTTCGAGGCTCCATTTAAATCAGAGACCGGTGATTATTATAGAGTGGAGGCTGCTAAACTAAAAGATGAATGCAACTGTTCAGAATTTATGGAAAAGGTAACAATCATGATACATGTATTAAGCAGGTCTCAACATGCTCAATGGGGTCTCCCTGGGAATTCTGCCAATGTGCTTTTAGCTTCCCATGTACTTGTGGGGAAAAAAATGCTGCAGAGGAGTTTGTCTTTTTCCTGATTGACACACAAAGATTTTAGTAGTTCTTGTGTCAAGCCAAATTTCTCTTCCAGTTTTTGTCTCCCCCGCCAATAAAGGCGTGGAAAGCGAGACATATGCAAACAAAGTATGAAGGCAACGGTGGCAGTCTAAACTTTCATGTTAAGTTTTTGTGATTAGGTTATTTTCTCAGTAACTATAAGTGGTAGATTAATGATATTTGGTATATAGATTGGTCTTGAGTAGTACATGACAGTCTGCTATACGGCTTTTGTCTGTGACCTCAATTTCAATGAACATGTTATATAAGTTTTTGTGCTTAGTTTAGTTTCTCAGTAACTATAAGTGGTAGGTCAATGATATTTGGTATGTACATGTGTAGGTTGGTCTTGGGTAGTACATAACAGTCTGTCATATGGCTTTTGTCCTAGACCTCAATTCATGTCAAGTTTTTGTAATTGGGTCATTTTCTTAGTGACTATAATAGGTAGGTCAGTGATATTTGGTATGTAGGTTAGTCTAGGTAGTACATGGCAGTCTGCTGTACGGCTTTTGTCTGTGACCTCAATTTCACGGTCCAATGAACATGTTAAGTTTTGTGCTTAGTTTAGTTTCTCAGTAACTATAAGTAGTAGGTCAATGATATTTGGTAAGTAGATCGGTCTTTGGTAGTACATGTACATGACAGTCTGTCATATGGCTTTTGTCCTTGACCTCAATTTCATGGTCTACTGAGCATGTCAAGTTTTTGTGATTGGGTCATTTTGTCAGTGACTGTAATTGGTAGGTCAATGATATTTGGTATGTAGGTTGGTGTAGGTAGTACATGGCAGTCTGCATTAGGCTTTTGTCTGTGACCCCAATTTCACGGTCCAATGAACATGTTAAGTTTTTGTGCTTAGTTTAGTTTCTCAGTAACTATAAGTGGTAGGTCAATGATATTTGGTAAGTAGGTCGGTCATTGGTACAAATGTAGTACATGTACATGACAGTCTGTCATATGGCTTTTGTCCTTGACCTCAATTTCATTGTCTAGTGAGCATGCTGAATTTTTATGATAAGTTCATTTTGTCAGTAACTATAAGAGGTAGGTCAATGATTTTTGGTATATAGGTTGGTCTTGGGTAGTACATGACAGTCTGCTATAGTAGCTTTTGTCTGTGACCTCAGTTTTACCTTCCAGTGATCATGTTAAGTTTCCCAGGATCTATTGATGTAAGGTCAATGATATTTCTTCTGTGGGTTTTTCTTAAATGGAACATGACATCCTGCTTTTTGGCTTTAACATTTGACCTCATTTTAACGGTCTAGTGAACATGTTTGGTTTTTTCAGTATCTATCAGTGGTAGGTCACTGATATATGGCATTTTTGTTTTGGGTGATTCATGATACATGCTGTATTGCTTTTGTCACTTGCCCTAATCTCACAGTCTACAAACATGTTAAGTTTTCTGATTCAGTCAGTTTGAGTTTTCACATCAATTTTGCGACCAAGTAGGGACAGGCAAGACATCAATTTGGGTCCACACTTGTTTTATAAGCTTTTTCTCTAACAATCCTGCGACATGCTGACATAAACATTCCAATCTTGTGTCCTTAGACCTGATTGAGGCTCACCATGAAATTGCAAGTTCAATTTAAGCTGCTCTATTCAGTTACTGTGAATTTGTTATTGTTGACAAACAAGTGGTGAGAACAGCCTGAGATGAATTCTAATAGGGTTGTTTGATGTTAAATTATTTTGGTCTCTTGCCATGGCCCAAACTTTTAGTTTAGACTTGTCTCCTGCTTAGACATATCCACAGACCATAGAGCATTGGCCCTCATAAAAAAACATACCGAAGCCAGTCATGGAAAAAAATGTTAAACTGACAAAACACTCAGCTGAAGTAGCATCTCTGTGCAAGATGACAAAAACCCGTTCTCAATGAAAGTCACAACTAACACTCACCGAGACTTGCCACAACTTAAAGTCTCTCTGCAAGTCGAAGTCCCTTTAAAAAAATTTTGCTATGAAAATGTACAGAATACTATCAAACACCTGTTTACTATCCAGCTGCTTGTGGCAAGTCTAATTAATATCCTAAAATGGACTCACTGCCTTGAAAAGATAACATTGTATGGTTCTGTAGATTTCTTGATACATACATGTTTAAGTCGAAGCTTCACTATGGGTTTCTGTGATTGTAGGTTATTATAAAATTAGACAATGAAGATTTTAGAAGTCGAAAGTTTTTACATCCAAGTTCCTATGGTAAAGTGACACACGAATGTCAACAAAGATTGGTGGCAGATCATTTACAGTTCTTACATGGAGAATGTCAGGAAATGGTTCGATTAGAAAAAAGGAAAGGTTGGTAATTTTACATAATATTAGTTGTCAGAAATTAAAAAAAAATTTCTTCATGACATTAGGACAGACCTAATCTACTGTATACTGTATTTTGTAACGACAAGTAGGAATAAATTTGGGAAAATGAAATTTTCATCTAAATACCAGGGATTTGGACTTGAAAATAATAAATTTTTGCTAGACTGTCATCAAACTTACCTTACATAAGCTTTGTTCTAATGACAAAATTTCTTACACTCATAAAATATTTATACTATAACTAATCCAAGATTCTGATTATCGCAAAATATTCAACGAATGATCGAATAACGCAGTAATTCACGAATGTGCGCAGCGCATGAGTGAATTACAGCGTTTTTCGATCATGAGTTGAATATTTTCGATAATCAGAATCAAGGATTAGTTATAGTTTTTATTATATAGATCTTCACGCATATTTAATGGTTGCATTGATGATTCTTTTCATGAACTACGTTTTAAAAATTAATCCGCTGTGACGTTTACTTAACAACAACATTGACAACGTCTATTGTGACGTCACTTCCTAGAATGAAATTATGGAAAATAATTTCACAGTTAATTATCACTTTTCTTTCACTGGGAAATCTCAATCTTTCACCGCTATCTATATAATAAATCATATAATTATATAGAAAGTGGTGATTTACTGAGTTTTCACAGTTAAATAAAGATATTTCTTGTCACTGCAGGAAGTGACATGACAATAGAGGAGTTTCAAATTGGTGAATTTTCCTGGAAAATTTGACGTCACAATGTTACGTGACACAATTTACTCCCAATTGACCCCAGGTCAATCGGAGCAATTCATCATAAACAGAAATTGGAAATTGGTCTATATTTTGTCAAGTATGGAATTGAAAATTAATCTGCATCTAAATTTTTGTATTTTGAGTAGAACATGTCTGTAATTTAAACAAAACTAATTCATTATAACTCATCAACCGTCATCAATATCAATGAAAATGTCACTCATGTAGACCAACATAATGGATTAAATTTGCTGCGGAACAAGTAATACTACAAATCTTTTAGGCGTTATACCTAATAATCTGTTGCATGCCTTGAAACATACAGAAGTAATTTTGCTTCATGTATTTCCTTCAAGATTTTCCTATAAGTTACTATTTCTCTGTATGAAGTTATTGAAATCTGTTTGCTTGCACTCACTATACATTTTAATTACACCCCATGCAACGAAGTTGCGGAGGGTATAATGTTTTTGACCTGTCTGTCTGTCTGTCTGTCCGTCCGTCAGTCCATCCGTCAGTCCTGTTCTTGTCACTGCAACTTTTCTGTAACCGCTTGACGGATTGCTTTCATATTTGGTAGGATTGTTGGTCATGATGTGTAGATGTGCATACTTTACCGCCATATTGATTGGATAATTTTTTGGAAGTGTTACAGGATGTAACAGCTTCCCTTGTCATGATAAGATTCAATGAACTGCACTACGAAATCAAATCGGATGCAGAATTTGTAGGTTGTGAAGCGGTAGAAAAAAGTGCCAATGCATTCACAATACTCTGACCGCTGTGGTGCAAAATATTTACTAGCAATGGCTATCGAGGGTTAATTTGATATTTTAGATCAATATCTTCACAAGAAGAAGACTAAAAAAAACAACAAAAAAATCGGTTAAGGAAATTAACGAACATGTGCTTGGCGAATGAATACATTGTCCAATTTTATCTATCACATGACCACCATATGATATCACGTGATGAACACTCTTAGCGTGTGTATACATTGTGAATTTAATGCAGCTGTTAAGTAAAGAAGAAGACAAAAGATGNAAAGGGGCCAAAAATGCGATTTTTCTAAATATGTCAAATCTTTATTTTTCATCGGATTTCGATGGGATTTTTTTCTTTGGGTTCCTCTTGATATAAGCTTTCAGTACTATGTCAACGGATTTTTTGTAGCTCTTACTGTTTCGGAGCTACAAGGGGTCAAAGGGGCCAAAATTGCAATTTTTCTAAATGTGTCATATCTTTATTTTTCATCAGATTTCGATGGATTTTTTCTTTGAATTTCTATGGATGTAAAGTTTTAGTTGATAGTACATATTTTGCATAGCTCTTTATCAGTAAGTAATCAAAAGGGTTTTTTCCCTATTTTGTTTCTACTAGTAGCTAATAACTGTGTCTAGCTTCTTTTTGTGTCCATCTAATTATTGTGTCAAGCTCTTTACTGTGTCCACATTCACTTTAAACTACTTTTGTTGAAATTTCAGTGGTCAACATGCTGCGGTCGTATCATGCTGCGCTTGGCGTAGCCCTTTATTTCCTGATGCCAGTGCCGTTTTCATTTACATCATGTCTACGCTTTTTGTGGTGGCGCAAGTGTCTGGTTAATGATTTTATGTCAATCAACCCAGGTGGTTCTCTAACGGGTAACGAGTTGACGATCGATTATTACAGTCATTCGGATAAGAGGATAAGTGTTGTTTATTTAGCAATCACTCAACATTATCAATGACTTACAACCACCAACTACCTCCCTTGCATAATTTTTCATTTTATTCAGTAGTGTAAACACAGTATTTTTTTTATTTAGAAAAACATTATAACAAACAACAGTTAAGTACAGAATGATGGGATTGGAAAAAAATGCCTGTAAGATTTTTATGTCTACCCTGGAATACCCCAATTTAATGGAATGTCTTGCAAACTGTCTTAATAATTGTCTGAAATAATATCTTGATGAACTTTGTTGATCTATTGAATACTTATAGAAAAAGAAGGGAAACAGGGAATGTGTCAAAGAGACAACGACCCAAAGGGGAGTAATAACTCAAAGCCAACATAAGATCTTAATGAAAGGTGAGGAAACCCCACACCCAATAGCAGGTTGGAGTTGGCCCCTAAATGAAGAGTAATCAAGTTCAGCGAAATAACACCCACTCTCTATGAAATTCCAAACTTGACATGTTGTTCAAATCTACTTTTCTAACATTTTCTGGTTGAATGTTATCTGTTTCCTTGTGTGCTTCTTGTCTCCAGATATATATAGTGTGTCTCATTGATATGCAGTTGCACCTGTATACGTTGAATTGAAAAAAGAAGAAGCAATTTCCTTTTCAAAAAACTTTTTCAAAGATCTGCTTCTGAAAATTGAGGCAATTTGCCCTAAACTTGATCAAAATGGGTCTGTTCAAAAATTGTGTGATATTATTTGACCTTGTTGGAACTAAACATTGACATAACAGTCCTATGATAAATCTTTAAAATTGTATGCTTCAGGCCTATGTCTAATCAAGGAGTTCCATCAGCAGTGAACCTAGTTTTAGTTTGATAATGGGTGGTATTTTAACTATAAAACCGAATATGGTTACAATGGTCTTTTTTTTTGTCTGTGTAAAAATTGTGTCCTGCAGGTTACAGACATGTTGAAAACTGCCTGACCGAAGGACAAATCGGGCAAAACTTGAGTCGGTCTGGCAAAAATCATCAGCTAACAGGACCAAATGTCGGGAAAAAATTGAGATTTCCCATATGCGATGAAACTGCGGGTCTTGTAAATTTATGTTCGGTCTGGCAACTTTTCCTTATTTGCCTGACCCAATGTTCTGCAAGGCCTCTGGACTTTTCGATTTGTCTGAGGTCAGAATTCTACCCAAGACAACTACAAGGGGGAATTACATTAACATTAAACACTGTGGGAAAATACATTCTAAAATCATTTAATACTTGACTAGTTAGAACCAAATTTAGTTACAATGGTCTTTGAATAAGCTCATTACAAAATTGCATGACTACTGTGTGTCCTATCTCAAATGACTATCAATGGGAAAGATATTTTTACTGATTTATATGGAGCAATATGTGCACTTGGAAGCTTTATGTCAGATTAACATGGCAGATTTTAAAAAAAAAATAACAAGACTTAATTTGCCTTCACATGAGTGGTTTTGAATGAAAAACTGAGTAACATTTTTGCTCTGAACAACCAAAATGAATTATTGGTCATCGCATAATAGCAGACTCTTTCTAAATAATGCCACACTACATACAAATGGGAATTTGTATAGTTTTATGATTGGTCCAACTCTTCTTTATTCTTATGACAGTAACACTTCCAGCAGTGCTGTCAGCACTTTGATTTTTTGTGGGAGTTATGGGACTTGGACTATTTTCAGTTAAAATATCATCTTGTCACTGCAACTCCTCTGAAACCGCTGTATGGAAGGCTTTCATATTTGGTAGGATTGTTAGTCATGACGTGTAGATGTGCATACTCTACCGCCTTATTGATCGGATTATTTTTATTGAAGTTATTGGACTATTTTCAGCTAAAGCAGCAAGTATCATCTTGTCACTGCAACTCCTCTAAAACCGCTTAATGGATTGCTTTCATATTTGATAGGATTGTTGGTCATGATGTGTAGATGTGCATACTATACTGCCTTATTGATCAGATTATTTTTACGGGAGTTATTGGACTTAGACTATTTTCATCTAAAACACCAAAGTATCATCTTGTAACTGCAACTCCACTGAAACTGCTAAATGGATTGCTTCATACCTGCGAAGAGACCCGCCTGACCGGCATTTGCTAGGTCACACCCGCAAAAACGTGCCTTCACCCACCGGTAAGCATGACCTGCCGTGGGTTATCGTTTTCACCCACAAAATTGATGAGGTGAAATTGTCGTGCATGTCTGTTTATTGATTTGTATCGATCAACTCAAGTATCATTCTGACAGGTAAACAAGTTAATTAAACTGTGTGATTAGGGCAATGATTAGGACAGGTGTTGTTTATATAGTAATCAGTAAGCACTGGCAATGATTACAAAGGAATCTACACAATCTTTTCTGATACGAAAATGTTTATAGATATTGCTAATTACCTCCCTTGAATAATTTTCCATTTTATAAAAAATGGCCCTAAGATTTTGATTTTGACACTAATTAATACCCCAAATTATTGAAATATCTTAAAAAACATTTTAGTTTTTGTCTTAAATAGTATCTTGGATATTTTCTCCACAAATTTTATTTTGATGAAGTTAAAAATAAATGATTATAGCTGTTTAATCAATTTCTAATGAAATTACATTTTGCCTTTGCAACCGTAACATTTTATCTATATCGGACGTGGGAGACCTACAAATGTAGTCAAGGACCTTAAACACCTCCCAGTCAGTCAGTAGATTTTATTGTGAATAAATTTAGATGAAACAAACTTGGTATAGAGAAGTATTGTTCAGAATGTCCGACATGGATACAGACATAGCTATACAACACAAGTCTCAGTTACTGATGAGAAATAGTACCAATTGACAAAATCGATTGCAATGCATATGTTTGGTATTTTTTTTTTTTACTGTAACTTTGAATATATGCCATAATGCACTATGACCCAACATCTAAATGCACAATATTGGGTCATGACCCACCACAGTACTTTTGGAGGTTGGCAGGTATGATTGCTTTCATATTTGGTAGGATTGTTGGTCATGATGTGTAGACGTGCATACTACACTGCCTTATTGATAGGAGTTATTGGACTTTGACTATTTTCAGCTAAAACACCAAAGTATCATCTTGTCACCACAACTTCTCTGAAACCCCTTCAATTATCTTGTGCAGAATGATTGTGCATGCTACTTTAATTTTGATTTTTGATCATTTTTGCTATATTGCTTATAGGGTACTTTTTGACTTCAATAATGCAGGATTTTCTGATATGTAGGGGCGTGGGGTATGTGAGCTTGCTCACTAAGGTTCTTTAATTAAAGTCAGAATGTGTATTCTTTTTTCTTTCAGATTTATCAAATATGTACCAGTTGCTAAAACCAATCCATGGAGGACTAGGTGTTCTTATACAGGAAGTGGAAACGCATATCAAAAACACAGGTTTAGAATCTGTCAAAAATTTAAAAGGAGAAAATGTGAGTAATTTATACATGTATTATGTGATTCAACGAGAAAGAAATATGCATTTCCATTAATTCATGAATTTTTTTTTAAAGGTTTGAAATTTCACACACGTATGATTCACTATTAAAACTTATTGAAAAATATTTTACCAGTAAACATGGTAAAAGAGATTGTTCATTTAAGGAAGATAGACTCTGTTGCGCTATGCAATTCAGTCGTGCTTGAAAAAAATTAAAAGAGTCAGATACGGGATAAGTTTGATTTTTGGACCAGATTATTAATTTGACAGCTTCTCCATTATGACGTCATAATTGAGTGACAGTATATTTCGTTTGATTTGCCCTGAATTAACTCCCTTTTCCCGTAAATAATGTTTAAACTGGAAAATTGTAAAATATCTCTGTTAAAAGAATGGTGATGTATACATTTTTTTATTGTATTAAATAAATTACATCATAAACTATCTGTTCATAAGAATAATACATCATATTCTCATCGATAAAAGGTTTGTTTCAATTAAGCTAAAAATTGCTTTTCCATATTTTCCCTGTGCATTTTATGTAAATTTAGGCATGGTGACCCATACTTTTTATGCCCTGCTTACGATAGTAGGGGGCATATAGTGTTCGGGTTGTCTGTCCATCCGTCTGTTTGTCCGTTCGTCCGTCCCAAGCAAGGTTTACCTACAGATTTAAGTTTTTTTTCTGGGAAGGATGTATGCTATTATCATGAAACTTTATATAAATACACATTAGCGTCTAATTAAACAAAAATCATAATAAAATTTTACCCATGCAACCAATTTCATGCTTCACTGATTACGGGAAAAATGTGTGATACATGTGTAGTATGAGGTTTACCCACAGGTTGAAGTTTTTTTTCTGTGAAGGAGGTATTATCATTCAACTCACATAAATACACATTAGCATCTAATTAAACAAAAATCATAATAATATTTCTTACTGATGCAATCAACTTAAAGGGAAATTCGCAAAAAAAATTAAAATTTGATATTATTTTCCATTTGTAAAAATGAACCAGTATACATCTATATTAATGTTTTATTCCAAAGGATAAGTGCATGAGATCTATAT
The DNA here is from genome assembly GCA_002080025.1 of Modiolus philippinarum. Lineage (NCBI taxonomy): Eukaryota > Metazoa > Mollusca > Bivalvia > Mytilida > Modiolidae > Modiolus > Modiolus philippinarum. The sequence continues at coordinate 171,948 of MJUU01039634.1, forward strand.
TTCGATGAGATTGACTTTGTTGTACGGGTCGCCATTTTGTCATCCTCTCGATAAAAATTGTGAAGATATGTCTCATGACCAAAGAGATACCAAATAACGATGACCTACCGTTCATGTACATTCTTTATCAATGTGTAGCAGTCGGTTGTCTAACTAATGATTGTATGACAAAAGCGTATTATATACTTTTCCTGGTTTTGTTCAAATATTTTGATCACATCTAGGTACAAAACCAACATTTTATTTTTAAAAAAATGTTTGAAAATATCAAAAAAGGTCCAATGCAAAATTCTGACCATGGATATAATAAATCTATGTTCTGAAAAGCAGACTGCTCTACAAGTAATTGAAATAATGTTTGCCGGGATAATAAGACACACCGACAGGTAAATTTTTATACGACCCCAAAAAATTTGAGGTCGTATAATGGAATGGCGCTGTCGTCATTGTCGTCGTCTGGCGTCGTTGTGGTCTGTAGACACTTTTGTTTTTGGTCAATAACTTAAGTTCTAGCTGACCAATCCTTATAAAATTTTACCACAGTGTTCCTTTGCACAAAAGGAAAGCTGGGGTGGGTTTTGGACATTTTGGCCCCTCCCGTTTTTAAAAAAGGGGCCAAAAAAGGCAAAATTGGGTGTTTTCACATATTTGGGTGTAGAATATTTATTATTTATTGGATTTTGATGGGGTTTCTTTCCATGTGTTCCAAATTAAATTTCCTATCAGTAGTATGTCAACAGATTTTATGTGGCATGTATGGTTGAGGAGATAAATGGGGCCAAAAAGGGGCGATTTTCAAAAATTTTATTTTATTTATTTTTAGTTCGATTTTGATGCAGTTTTTAGCTCACCTGGCCTAAAAGGCCATGTGAGCTTTTGCCATCACAATGCGTCCGTCATCCGTCTGTCTGTCCGTCTGTCTGTCAACAATTTCAAAAATCTTCTCCTCTGAAACCCTGGCCCAAATGACGTAACCAAACTTGGCCTGAATCATCATCAGGTTATGGCTTTCAGTTTGTCCCTCTGTCGAACAACATGGTCACCATTGCTAAAAATAGAACATAGGGGTAAATTGCAGTTTTTGGCCAATAACTCGAAAACCGTTACAGATATCAAAAATCTGACATGGGGGTAAAAATGATCAGCATGATGAGATCTATCTACTGTGCACTTTTGAAGAAAATCTGAAAACCCATCTCGGAGTTATAGCCCTTTTTCCGTTAAATTTTCAAAATTTTTGCATTTTTTATTTTTTATTTCAAAAAGTGTAACAGATAGAGGTCAAGTGTAAATTGCAAAAATGTTCAGCATATCAAGATCTACTTACCCTGAAATTTTGAAGAAAATCCAAAATCCATTGTAGGAGTTATTGCCCTTTTTTAACCGAATTTTTTAAATTTTCGTATTTTTCAGCTATTGTTTCCAAAACTATAGAAGATGAAGGTTAAGTGTAAATTGATGAAATGTTTGCCATGCTGTGGCGACTTCAAAACTGATGTTGAAAATTGTTCCTTGAGCGCCATTTTCAAAATGGCCACCAAAAAAAAAGGCAGAAAATTCAACATTGTCCGATTTCAATGAAATTTGGTTTCCAAATAGATCTTGATGTTGCGAGTTCAAATCCGGTGTAGAAAATTGTTCCTTGAACGCCATTTTCAAAATGGACGCCAAAAAAGGCGGGAAAATTCAACATTGTCCGATTTCAATGAAATTTGGTTTCCAAGTAGATATTGATGTTGCGACTTCAAAACCGATGTTAAAAATTGTTTGTTGACCGGCATTTTAAAAATGGCCGCAAAACAGGCGGGAAAATTCAACATTGTCCGATTTCAATGACATTTGGTTTCAAAATAGGTCTTGATGTCGCAACTTCAAAACTGGTGTTAAAAATTGTTCGTTGACCGCCATTTTTAAAATGGCCACCAAAAAAAGACGGGAAAATTCAACATTGTCCGATTTCAATGAAATTTGATTTCCAAATAGATAATGATGTTGCAGCTTCAAAACCAATGCTGAAAATTGTTTGTTGACTGCTATTTACAAAATGACGTCTCGACTTCAAAACTGGTGTTGAAAGTGGTCCTTAGCAAGAACCTTTTTTGTCAAAAGAAAGCCCAACAAAGAAATATAGTAAAAGATGATCAGACTTTAAAAAAGTTCAAGATATTGGAGGTGTTCGAGCTACAAAAGTTTGAGAAACTGAAAATCAACTGTATAACTTACAATGTTTCCTTGATTAAGGCAACTGAAAGCCAGGTGAGCGATACAGGCTCCTGGGAGCCTCTGGTTTGCAATGGATTCCTTTTGAAAATAAACATAGAGGTGCACCATCAGATTTTTGACAATTTGTTCTTTTCCGAGCTACGAGGGGCCAAATGGGGACAAAATTGCAAATTTGCAGATTACCTAAAATTTTTATTTTTCATCAGATTTCGATGGTGTTTTTTTCTTTAGATTCCTCTTGTTGTAAGCTTTCAGCAGTTTGTTAACAGATTTTGTGTAGCTCTTACCGTTTTCAAGCTACAAGGGGTCAATGGGCCAAAATTGCAATTTTTCGAAATATGTGAAATCTTTATTTTTCATCGGATTTCGATGGTAATTTCTTCTTTGGATTCCTCTAGATATAAGCTTTCTGTATATTGTTGACATACCTCTTACCATGGCTCTTACCATTTCCGATATATACATGTATGAGGAATCATATGAGCTAATTTTTATTTTCTTTAGTTTGTGTGCAGCTAATTACTGGGTCAAGCTCTTTATTGTGTCCATTTAATTACTGTATCAAGCTTTTTACTGTGTCCTCATTCATTTTGAATTGCACTTGTTCAAATTTCAGCGTTCGACATGCTGCGGTCGTATCATGCTGCGCTCGGCGTAGCCCTTTATTGACAGATTGTTGTCCAACAAAACAACAAACCTGTTTATTACCCCCAATCAACAAACATGTACTTACCTGTGGCCATGACAGGAAGTAATAGTGTGGTTTATGCTCTGGTTCCTCTCTCTCTCATCCAAACACTAATACACATAACTTGCATACAGTCGGATAAATTCCGATTCATAAGCGAAAGTAATACATCATGTTTATCCATCAATGTCACCCAACCTCGGAGGCATGCAATTAAAGTAAAGAAGGAAAAAAAAACATCTCTAGTTTCGAATCCCAAAAGGAAATAGATGTACCCAGGAAAGGCACAAATTTTGCCAATTTATCTAATGTTCTGATGACAGCCCAAATACTTTTCAACCATAGCTAGCAGTGCTTAGTACACTATCATTAGTACATGGCATGTATTTCACAGAAAAACATTACTTTTATGGTTTATATCATTAACACGTTCTTTTCTTGTATCCCTTACATTTTTAAAGCATTTTGTGTATTTCTCATATTCTTTTCTTTCTGTGACTTTACAAACACGATATTTCTAGTGGACCCACTAATTTGCACATATTTGTTAATGAATATGAATATCTTAATTGTCGAGAACTAAGCTTAGATGCAGAGAAGATAAATATATATAATACATGTAAATAAATAATAAAATTTGCGTGTGTGGAAGTACAAAATTACAGTATTTGTTAACCAGGAGGGGTAGAATACGGGGTTTATGCATAAAAAACAAACTATACTCATGTATATTCAAGATTATGCGCTTGTATTTTTAGTTCGCCTCAATGAAGTTGAGGGGGACTATTGGAGTACCCCCGGCGTCCTCGTCCACGTCCGTGTCCACGTCAGCGTCCGCATTAGGGTATATATCTTAGTAACTATGCAGTGTAGGGTCATCAAACTTTGCATGCAGGTGCATCTTGGGTTAACTCACAGCCTCCAAGAAAATTAGGTCTCTCTGACCTATATTTTCGGCTTGAGTGGCTTGCATTCAAATTTACATTTTAGTTCATATCTCAGTTACTATGCATAGTACAATAATCTAACTGTGCATGTGCATGCATCTCTGGTGGTAGGTCAGCATCCAGGCAAAAGAAGGTTTTTTTACCTATATTTTCCGCTTGAGTGACTTACATTCAAGTTTACGTCCAAGTTCAGATCTCAGTCACATTCAAGTTTATGTCCGAGTTCAGATCTCAGTCACTGTACATGGTAGGATCATCTAACCTTGCATGTGCATGCATCTCTGATTTTAGGTCAGCATCCAGGCAAAATTAGGTCACTTTGACCTGTATTTTATGCTTTAGTGACTTACATTCAAGGTCACATTCGAGTTCAGATCTCAGTCACTGTACATGGTAGGATCATCTAACTTTGCATGTGCATGCATCTCTGATGGTAGGTCAGCTTCCAGATCAAATAAGGTCACTTTGACCCATATTTTCCGCTTGAGTGACTTACATTCAAGTTTATGTCTGAGTTGATATCTCAGTCACTGTACATGGTACGGATTTTCCATTANACCAAGCATGTGTTAGATTTAATACATATTAATTTTCTATTTTTAAATGCCTAGCGGATTCATACAGCGTTACATTGAATTGTTAGATCTTCAACTGTGACATTGGTTCACAGACGAGTGAGCACGTGTAGCACTTCGCAACAACAACCGCTTTGTCCAACCTCGGAAGCTTTCGTAGTTACAAGATGGCGACTCCCATGAAGCAATACAAGTGTTAAAAAGAGCAAAGTTGTAAATGTGTTGTGTTATATAAGAATGAGTGAAAGTCTTCCTGTTGGATTAAATTTTCAAATTAGGACGGATTAATTAGTCTTTTAAAATTATTTTAATTACAATTAACCAGGAAAATGACATATAACTATTATCAATATTCTACATGGATTTTAGCATTTCTATTTACTTTGACGGTATGTATTCATGTGAACGGTTTTCTTTTCAACAAGAAACTCAGTGTTACATGTTTAATCAATGAAGAAATTTAAAACCCTCTTCCACAACTTGATATACTTATACCCAATGTATGTCTTATTAGTAACTTTGTTCCTGGTCTATACTTTTCATACGAACTGACAAGACCTGATAATTGTAATTCTAAACTAGAATATAATAAAAAGAAAAGGAATTGGTCAGTAATCTTCAGTAAAAAACTACATATGACTATATTTGTTTTGAAAATTTTATGTGTAAATGAGATTTTATCACCACTAGTCTTTATTTACAAGTAAAAGGAACATGGGTTTTCAGTACCAACTCCAGTAATTAAATGCCAGTCTACCAATATACACTCAAATTGATCGGAGTCATTTTTCTATTTCCATATGATTATTGAATTTTACCTACATATTTAATTGTCAACATTAAGGTGTCCTGCAAATCGATATTTTCTCGTTTCTATGGCAATATTACTTTTAATTTTACAGGTGTTCTGTAGTTTGATGACATAATTTAATGTGGTCTTTTGCCCGCTTAACTTAAAACAATTCATTTATATTCGTTGGTTATGAAAATACAAAAAATGTAGTTTTGACGGCCTACACAAGTCTCGGCTTATTTTCGATTTTAATGAATATTTGATTGTTTTTAGGAGTTAATTATAGAGCCACGCATTCCTTCAAATTTGTTCATTTATTTTTTTTTAATTGTAACAAACAAAAACCTAATATTTTAAATAGTATGTATTGCCATTGTAGGTATTTGTTTATGACAATATCTGGAATGTGTCAATAGTTATACAAAGACAATATAATGTTTAAACTACAGTTTTTTTTTGTTTGTGGAATAGATTACAACAATACAATGTCCGTTATTTTAAAGAAGGATTGGGTTTATGATCACGATATGTGGACTTAAAGGGATATTCAAATATTATTTCACATCGGTAATCCAACAAAAAATGAACATAATCATTAAATGTCGCAGTACTAATGTAAATAAACTCTTAAAGAAGATTATTTACACGGATTCTACCAATAATCAGATCATTTTTAAGTTTGATTTTTTTCGGATAAGATTTTCTTATATACATAGTCATCATAAACCGCTGAAAAATGAGTTAAAATCAGACAGCTGGCCCAATGAGAATTTCTTTGTACACCAAAAATGGAACTGTTATTAATCCCCGATCTTTCTGGACAGTTGTTGTAGACGAGACTGAAGAACGCGCTCATGGAAGTCATAGATCCACCCGTGGCCGGCAATAATGCTCTAGGCAAGGGAACCTTTAATATAGTCTGTCCAAATATAGTGTTTGAAGGATATATTTGAAGACCAGAATTGTAATATTTGTGTTGTCTCTCCGATTGGCAGTCAATGGTTGATCAGTTGTTTCACCTTCTACGAACTTCTATCAGTGCAAGCTATCAATTTTCAGTTCGATTCCAAAACGTCTGGAGTGCTTAAATTGTTTGAATTCGAAACCAACACAAATTTTACTACAATGACAATCAAGTGAAGACTGGCAATCAGGCATCATGCCTCGCAGTCAGGTTTCATGCCTCACAGTCAGGCATCATGCCTCACAGCCAGGTGGCATGCCTCACGGTCAGGTTTCATGCCACAGAGTCAGGCATCATGCCTCACAGTCAGGTTTCATGCCTCACAGTCAGGCATCATGCCTCACAGTCAGGTTTCATGCCTCACAGTCAGGCGGCATGCCTCACAGTCAGGTTTCATGCCTCACAGTCAGGCGGCATGCCTCACAGTCAGGTTTCGCCTCACAGTCAGGCGGCATGCCTCACAGTCAGGTTTCATGCCTCACAGTCAGGCATCATACCTCACAGCCAGGCGGCATGCCTCACAGTCAGGCGGCATGCCTCTCAGTCAGGCTTCATGCCTCACAGTCAGGCATCATGCCTCCACAGTCAGGCGGCATGCCTCACAGTCAGGTCTCATGCCTCACAGTCAGGCGGCATGCCTCTCAGTCAGGCATCATGCCTCACAGTCAGGCATCATGCCTCACAGTCAGGTTTTATGCCTCACAGTCAGGTTTCATGCCTCACAGTCAGGCATCATGCCTTCAAAGATAGGACATTGGAATAAGAGATACTTTGGAACAGTTATAGCAATATTTTTTTTTTCGCAATTTAGGCATTTATTCATATATCAAGTCAAATCAATTAATTTTATTGAATAAATATAACAAAGGGATCGGACAACTATGTCAGCTGAATACATATACTAGTATTTTATCTGATAATCATCAGTTGCATCATTTATAGTCCTTCAGTCATAAAACACGACTCTCCGAAACAAGTATGTTCCCCTCGATGTTCCCTCGTTCCCGATACAAGTAACATCGTCTTCCATTCTCATGCCATGGTCCTTCTTTCCCTAAACTGAAAAGTCATAGTCTTCCATTCTCATTCACATCAAGATCCTTCGTTCATAATAGGTTTGATTGGCTTGCTCAAAAGTACAAAATAAATTTATTTAACAGACTTATAAATTTATGTAAATACATGTATAAACACTATAAAGTTTACAAACAGGAATTCGTCAATATCTAATTTAACATTCAACGTCGATGAAGCGAAGTAAATTGACATTTCATTCCAGGACACCATTCATGTAGATAAAAACATAAAAAAGAAGTGTAATTTTTACATCCCCAGTTGTGACAACTCGGTATTAAATGAAGGTTGACCTATGTTTCACTGATATAAAAAAAAATCATTGAATCGAGAATTGCGACTGACAGCCACTTGAAACTCATGTCGTTCCATACTGATATGAAGAAAACAAAATACATTTCCGGGTATATATACCTGTGCTTTGAATACCATAATAACTGTAAAAGTGCCAAATTTACAAATGTAATGGAAATTGAACATGCTACAACGTATTAAAAATTAATTTGTTCCGAAATCAATAACACATCATCTTCGTTTATGTATCTTGTTTCATCTACACCATATAGATCAATTAGTGTTTGGTGACGGTTATTGTTCGTTCATGTTTCATTCACAGATTTCATCGTAAATTGAATGTGTATTCATAAGGAGATTGGTAATAAGAACTCGTTACGTACAGTCTTAATTCGTTTTTATTGTAAAAAGAATATGGTGCAAATGTCACTGATGCAATATATCCAGACAGTCCCTCCACGTTATCGTATTTACATCTCTACGATGACGCATTTAACCAGCTTTTTCCCATGGCACAGTACGATTCCAAAGCTCTGATAACTCAGTATTCCACCATTCCGTTTTGCTCTCATCCCGCTGTTTATTACTTAAAGCAAGTGATTCCATCCACATCACCGTATTCAGCCCAAAAATAAGATGAGCTAAAGCATGTTAAGCAAAGCAATTATGAGCACAATTTTATATTAAAACAGTGGAGCATCTACATGTCATAGTATATAAATGAAACAGCCCAAGCCAAGAACGTATAATCATTATAAGTCCTTGCCCAAGCCAAGCCACACCTTGGTCGCATATCCACGACGTCATCACTTTAAATAAGGTAGATCGGTAGTCTTCCGCCATTTTGAATTTGTTATTTATGCTGTTATGATATTATCTGCTTTTTAAATATGCAAATATTTTTATTTTTAATGAATCAATCAATATTATATCCATAATACAAAATGCAAAGGACCTACATGGACTTGATTTCACATGTCTTTATCTAATTAAATGAGGTGTGGTAACTTGATAATTAAATAACTTGGAAGACGATTTTTGAAAAAGGGAGATAATCTGATAAAAATAGTAAGTAAGTAAGTAAGTAATTTTTATTTAACGTCGGATTACAATTAACAATAAACATTAGCTCTGTAGAGCTTTTATACCGACTACATACATATATAATACACAACATAAAACACATAGAATCATGCATACAGACATAAAACATAAATGAGTAATCATTCATAAAACATAAGCAATAGCACAAAGCATAAAACATATGGATCACAAGCATAAGAAATAGCATAAAGCAATCTATGGAATAGTTTTAAAGAAATCAACAATATACCTGTTTTTCCCTATATATTCATTAGAAATATTTGATTATTTTGATATCAGTTATTTAAAAAACAAGCACGGTGACCCTCTTTTTTATTTTTTTTTTATTTCAATGCTTATATGATAAGGAATATTTCCCGTAAGAATATAAAAAATCTATGGAAAAAAAATTGGAGTACCCATCTACCTTAAACTGAGCTGAACCCAACTTTCGTTCGAAGTATTTGTTTTATCAACCTACCGACTGTTCTTGTACTATTACAACTCTCTCTATCTTTCAGGTTGCGCAGAACGATTTTAATTTGGCATGTCCTACGGGTAAGTATCAACAACGTCCGTCCGGAATATGATCCGGTTTCTGGTTTGGTTTTAGAATAGAAGTTTCCGGCTATACAAGTAGGAAGGAGACTATTTTAGGTAGCACGGTAGTATTTATTTTCCCATTGCCGACAATAGTAAGATTTTGCAATATTTGGCTACTTTCTAAATTTGATCAAGGTTCAGCAACTACAGTTACCTAGAGGACTTTCATACAAGATTTAAAAAATAAATGCAAAACATCCTCATGCCCGTCTTGTTTTTGAGCTAGCTCCAGCTGAAGGAAGTGACCCCTGATTTTCACCTTTTGCCGCAGTGAAAAGACTAAATAGTAAAAGACCCATGAAAAATTTACTGTTATACTTATTGAAGACCTTTGGCGATATTTAAGCATAATATATGTATAAAAGCTTGAAAACATTTTGCTTTCTGGTATACAATACATTTATATCCAATCACAGGCTTTAGTATATTCAGTTGAGTAGGGTACACAATTGGGCAACCTAGTGCCAGGAATAAATACTACCGTGCCACCTATAACACAAACAACACGAATACAACTATAAATTCCACACATATGTAATGCTATATAACAAGGCGAATTTCAGAAATTGATGCACTTTATGATTTATGAATGTGTTGTATTTAGAGCTAGAAATAACATGTTTTTGTTACAGTTAGTATAGGCCTATGTTTCTCTAGTCTGTATATCAGAAATTGGTGCATTTTATGCTGTTATTACATGATCTATTTTGATTAATGTCCATAGATATTTTAAGAAATTGACGGGTGTGGGGTAGGGAAGGGTTTCTAAGGTTTGAATGGAAACTCCCTGTTCGTATTTTTTCACTGCATGCAGCTTTGGGACAAACAAAATTGGACCAAAATATGACAAAAAGTATCCTGGAACCCCCTTTTTCTGAAACCTGCCAATTCTTTTAACCTGCATTTCACCACAGTACTGGTCTCTGACTGGATGGACCAATCATATCAGAGGAGTTTAATAGTACACTCCAATACTTTGAAGCCTACACAAATGTATATAAATTTACGTAAAAACTGTAATTTTGAATTTCAATATCTTCGATGTTACAGTATACAACTTGGGCCCGCATAGGAGGTGGACATCAATAATTGTCAATCTGGAAAGTGTTGTCTTCCCGAGGGCTTTATTCATATTATTTATGTCCACCGACTGAGAAGGTTGTAATTTGTTTATAAAACCGAACAAGACATTTAGTTTTATTTGTAAAGCGGAATTATTCCAAAAGAAGAAGATATATACATTTATGGTATTCGTGATGTCAGTCATTCAAGATTTTGACAAACAGAGTGATGTATTTTACATGCATAGCATGCATTGGTATTTCTTTACCCCTCTCCTGATTATCCCTGCACTTTTGAGGTTGTTATACCCTCCGTCTGTCTGTCCGTCCGTCACACTTTTTTTGTGACTCAAACTCCTACATTTTTGGATTAAATTTTGTTGTAGAATTGTTGCATATAGTCTGTAGATGTGCAATAAGCTTACAGATTTTTATACCCCCGCAAACAAAGTTTGGGGGGTAAATAGGAATCACCATGTCCGTCTGTCTGTCCGTCCGTCCCCTTTCGTGTCCGGAGCAGAACTCTTGTACCGTAGCACTTGGTGAGTGGATGCATCATGGGAAGGTGATATGTCACGTTCCAAATTTAGGTCACTGTGACCTTGACTTTGACCTTTGACCTTTATGATAGTAAAGCCATATGCATTTTGTGTCCGGAGCAGAAATTTTGTACTGTAGGTTTATCAAACTTGGTGTGTGGATGCATGATGGAAAGGCGATGTGTCGCATACCAAATTTAGGTCACTGTGACCTTGACTTTGACCTTTGACCTTTATGATAGTAAAACCATGTGCATTTTGTGTCCGGAGCATAACTTTTGTACTGTAGCACCTAGGATTATCAAACTTGATTTTTGGATGCATCATGGGAAGGCGATGTGTCACATACTAAATTTACACCTTGACTTTAGTGATGAAAAAAAAAAACATGTGCACATCCTGTTGGGAGCAGAACTTATCTAGCATTGCACCTAGGAATATTAACTTGGTATTTAGATGCATCATGGGAAGGTGATGTGTGATGTAGTAAATGTAGGTCACTGTGACCTTGACTTTGACCTTTGACATTTACATTTATGATATTAAATCCTTGTTCATTTTGTGTCCAGAGCTTGGTTAAATCGTCTTTGTATCCACCTTATTATATAGTATTTAATGTACATGTATTGCCCTTTATATGAAGTAATAGATATGACATGATGAGAAAAAAACACATGCAACTTCATTCTTGACAGGATTTATTTCTGTTAGATCTACTTACCAACAACTATGTGGTTGAAGGTAAAACTTTCAAATGACATGCCTTGGTACTCAATTGCAGATGCGGGGGGTATTAGTCTGGCTTTGCCGACAGCTCTAGTTTATATTGATCTTGGTGCAAACAAGAGGCCCCAAGATGTCAATTTTTACACAAATGGCATGTGACACAAACTCCTACTACATTTATGGATTTAATTTTATTGTAGAATTGTTGCATATAGTATGTAGAAGGGCAATGAGCTATCAGATTTTTATACGACCGCAAAAAATTTGAGGTCGTATAATGGTATGGTGCTGTCGTCGTCCGTCGTCGTCGTCATTGTCGTTGGCGTTGTCGTTTCGTCGTCTGTAGACACTTTTGTTTTTGGGCAATAACTTAAGTTCCTGTTGACCAATCCTTATGAAATTTTACCACAGTGTTTCTTGGCACAAAAGGAAGGCTGGGGTAGGTTTTGGTTATTTTGGCCCCTCCCGTTTTTAAAAAAGGGGCCAAAAAGTGCAAAATTGGGTGTTTTCACATATTTGGCTCTAGAATATTTATTATTTATTGGATTTTGATGGGGTTTCTTTCAGTGTGTTCCTTATTAGATTTCTTTTCAGTAGTATCCTACAGATTTTAAGTGGCGTGTACCGTTCACGAGATAGACGGGGCCCTAAAGGGGCAATTTTCAAAAATTTCATTTTTTCATTTTTAGTCCAATTTTGATGCAGTTTTTTTAATGGATTCTTTTTGAAAATAAATATACAGCCACACCATCAGATTTTTGACAACTTGTTTGTTTTCTGACCTATAAGGGGCCGAATTGGTACAAACTTGCAAATTTGCAGGTTACCTAAAATTTTTATTTTTCATCGGATTTCAATGGGATTTTTTTCTTTGGATTCCTCTTGATTTAAGCTTTCAGTAGTATGCCAACCAATTTGGCGTAGCTCTTTCTGTTTTTGAGCTACAAGGAGTCAAAGGGGTCAAAATTGCAGTTTTTCGAAATAAGTGAAATCTTTTATTTTTCATCAGATTTCATTTCATTTTTTTTTGTGTTCTTTTTTGGAATCCTCTTGTTGTAAGTTTTTCGTAGTATGTCAAAAGATAGCTCTTACCGTTTTTTAGCTATAAGGGGTCATAGTGGCAGGGATTGCAGTTTTCAAAATATGTAAAATCTTTTATTTTTTTATTGGATTTTAATGGGGTTCCTTTCTCCATAACCTCTTATGGTATAGTTAAGTAGTGTGTTGACCAATTTGACATATCTCTTATAATTTCTGATACATACACGGAATTATAAGGGCTAATATTTATTTTGCCTTAGTAATTGTGCAGCTAATAACTGGGTCAAGCTCTTCATTGTGTCCATCTAATTACTTTATCAAGTTCTTTATTGTGTCCTCATTCATTTTGAATTACACTTGTTCAAATTTCAGTGTTTGATATGCTGCGGTCGTATCATGCTGCGCTCGGCGCAGCCCTTTATTGATCTTTATCTTGGTGCAAACAAGAGGCCCCAAGATGCTGATTTTAACAAAGGCCCAAAGTTGTGGATTTTGACACATTTGGCATTTGACACAAACTCCTACATTTTTGGATTTAGGGATTAAATCTATGCAGAATTCCTGCATATAGTCTGTAGATTTGCAATAAGCTTTCGGAATTCCGGTTCCAACTTTGGTAAATTTTCTGAAAATGTCAAAGACACATATTTTTTAAATTTGAGCATATAATTATGTATTTTAGCAATTGTTTGATAGAAAATGAGATTTTGAATAATTAGAATTCTGAAATGCGATTCCAAGTTTGGTAAATTTCCTGAAAGTCTCTAAGACCACTTATTTTTTGGAATTCTACCTAGCAACCATACTAAAATCATTTGTTTAATTTAGGACAAGCATTTTAACTAAATGGATTTCAAAAATATTTAAGGTAGATAGACAGTAATAATCATATCCATGAGATTTTGCTGTAAGTCGGCACAATTGAAGAATCAATCCTACTTACCCAAAATATACAATAAAAAGTATGGGTCACCATGCTTGTTTTTTCTAGAATTGAGATCAAAGTATGCTCATTTTTAGCCATTTTTTCACCGAAGTTTACAAAGAATGCACTGGGAAAATATGGAAAGGCAATTTTTAGCTTAATAGAAATGAACTTTTTATCCATGAGAATTTGATGTATTTTTGTGAACAAATAGTTTATGATGTAATTTATTGGTTACAATTAAAAAATGAATATGTCACCATGCTTTAAACGGAGATATTTTACAAAGTTTCCGGATGAAACATTATTTTCGGGAAAAGGGAGTTAATTCGCGGCAAAGTAAACGAAATATGACGTTTCACATTTATCATTCAATTGTGACGTCACAAAGGAAAAGCCGTCAAATTACTATTCCGGCCCGAAAATCAAACCTACCCTGTACCCGACTCTTTATTTTACTTATGTGCAATTGCATTGCGCAGCGCAACAGTGTCTATCTACCTTAATTCCAATTTTGGTAAATTTCCTGAAAGGCTCAAAGACCACTTATTTTTTGAATTCTACCTAGCAACCATACTAAAATAATTTGTTTAGTTTTGGACAAACATAACCATGCTTAAATAGCTTCCTTAATTTAGGACTAACACATTCATCAATTGGATTGGAAAAAATTTTGATTCCAATTTTGGTAAATTTCCTGCATGTCACAAAGACAACTTTTTTGGAATTCTACCTACCAACCATACTAAAATTATTTGTTTAGTTTAGGACAAACATTTTAACTAAATGGGTTTCAAAAATATTTGATTCCAATTTTGGTAAATTTCCTGAAAGTCTCAAAGACCCCTTATTTTTTTGAAATTCTACCTAGCAACCTNGGTGATCGGCTACAAGGCTAAATTCCCCGCCCTTGACGATTTCACCCTACTTTTCCAGTGGCAGTCAGAATTTCCCGTCCCATGGCCATTTCCATACCCCAAAGTGATTATTTATCAACAAACTTGTTCTCGTCTTGATATAGCTGAAATATTGCTGAGTAGACGTTAAACAATATTCAATCAATCAATCAATCTTCTTTTCAATATTTTACTTATCCCTTATGAAGTCTGACATCTTTTATATTTTGAAAAAAAAACAACAGCAGATCGATTTTTTAAAGTATGTTATCAAATCCCATTCAATATTGTCTACAACCAAACGTGCACCCACGTGCAATTATAGCCTCAGTATATTGTTTCTATTGATGTAATTTCCATCAATCATAGGTACAGTTAATCATGTAAAGATTTGCAAATTGGCTTAGAAATTATTACACAACACCTGAGGGACACATCTGTGTCACCTGTGTGCAAGAGATCATGGACATCAAAGATTGCTTGCCGCTTGTCAATGTAAAAAATTAATCATTGAACGATTGATATTGAAGAATAAAGCAACAGTTAAAAAAAAGAGGAAATAAAAAACTTTTATGTAATATAAATAGCTAAGTATATCAAAATGATATAATGCATCCTTTAATATACAAAATTAGGATTTGCTCTTTCAATTAAATCATTTCAATCGTATAAATTCATAAAGACAAAAGTATTTTTTATTTAAATTCCTTTGGGGTTTATTTACATCCTTTTTATCTTTTGATTATTGGTCACATAAAAAATCATCTGTGCGATTTAAATTACATAAACTGATCTGTATGGATGCAGACTTTTAAAGATATTTCCCATGATTCAGTAGTAGGTTTTGACGTCACAACCTACAATTACAGTCAAATTATATTATAGAAATTCTTAAATAACTTCTTTATTTTCTTGAATTTTTTAATAAAACTTTAAATATATGCATTTTTCATTACAAGGAACAAAATAAGCCATCATGTAAAAAATCGTGAATTTTCCCTTTCATGCCTAAAAAACTTGACATTATGAGGTTTACCCATAGGTTGAAGTTTTTTTTCTGTGAAGGATGTATGCTATTATCATTTAACTTTATATATATACACATTACTATCAAATTAAACAAAAATCATAAAAAAAAATTATCCATACTACCAACTTCATGCTTCAGTGATCATGGAAAAAAAGGGGGGGTAGCATGAGGTTTACACTCAATTTGAAGTTTTTTCTCTGTGAAGGAAATATACTTTATATAGATACACATTAGGATATAAATAAATAAAAAGATATTATAAATATTTACCCATGCAACCAACTTCATGCTTCACTGGTCATGGAAAAAGGGGGATAGTTTAAGGTTTATCCATAGGTTTAAGTTTCTTTTCTGTGAAGGATGTATGCTATTATCATTTAATTTTATTAAATACCTATTAGGGTATAATTAAACTAAAATCATAATAAGAATATATCCATGCAGCCAACTTCATGCTTCACTGATCACGAAATATACAATTCTTCAAAACAGTTGTGAGGAGGGCATTGTGACACACGTTAGACACATATTCTTGTTATTACAGATTTAGAGTAAGTAGGATTTGTTCTTCAATTGTGCAGACTTACAACAAAATCTCATGTTGACTCTAAATAGAAGATATGATACTTTCTTATGTAGAAATATTTTTGCAATAACAGGGGTTGATTTAGAAATAAATTGTCAAATTCCCCATTGGACAGATCACCAATAAATATTACTTGCCCTTCTTAAAAATCAACTTGCCCTTCCCCATTTATAATTGAAGATGAATTAAATTTCACCACGACAAGCCGACAAGTCAGCATCAAATTTAACTTGCCCTTCACATATTTTACTTGCTGCAATGATAATAATTATGAATCCAATTCTTTGTTTTGAGATTAGCAATATGTTTACAATCATGTGTATTCCAAATGGAGTTTAAATTGTTTTTGTCATAAAATATCTGAAAAATTTCAAATTAGACTTTGAATAATGATATATCAATCATTAAATCTAAATTATTAATATTACGAAAGAATATTGATGGCACCACATTATTTATCCTTTTTCTTTTTTTTAGATACCAGGACAATTTGTAGAGTCCATTTTAGAAGTCCATAGTAAATACACAGAGTTAATCAAAAGTGTCTTTAATTCTGACCAGCAGTTTGTTGGTGCATTAGATAAGGTTTGTAGTGTTTAAATTTTGATTAGTGGTCATACTTGACATAAACATGA
Source organism: Modiolus philippinarum (assembly GCA_002080025.1). Classification (NCBI taxonomy): domain Eukaryota; kingdom Metazoa; phylum Mollusca; class Bivalvia; order Mytilida; family Modiolidae; genus Modiolus; species Modiolus philippinarum. The sequence goes on from MJUU01039634.1 coordinate 188,631, forward strand.
CAAAGTCAATGATGAAAGAATAATTTTAGTTTGCATAACGAGAAAGAATTATATATAGATGGATAATATGAGGATAGGTATAACCTATGTGGAAGCGAAGCTGAATTCACTCGCTGAAAAACTGTTGTATACTGTAGGCCTTTCCTTTATCAGTATTTATCAGGGACAATAGGAAGATGGCATTGGTAGAACAAGAGGGGAGGATCTGGCTTTTGGACCCCCTATTTATGAAAAAAAAAATCATGCTGAATCAACCAAAAAATTCACTGGAACTACACTCTCCCTAAACCCATGCAACTGGAACCATCCTTTCTGAAGTACGACTAATGATCCACCCGGTAAGGGATATTACAGCCTGAATATTTTCATGTGATGTAGCTGTGACTTCTTGTGTTATGCGTTGTCAAACAACGGCATTAGAATACCGAAGGAACAAAGGAGTGAAATTTTACAAAAATCGAAGTCCAAAGACATGGCCAAAACGAAAGCACAGAAAAAAATGACGTCAGACACAAAAGACCCCACACAAAACAATGACGCTAGACGGCACAGAAATAGAAATCAATGTCAAGCGTGTAAATATACGGTACAATCACAGGCACTTGTTTCATTCGGGATATCTTTCAGTAAAGGAGACATAAAATATGCTAGCGGCATAAATCGTGTAAAAACATTTTATAATGTCTTTTTCATTTAAAGTACTGTAGCCGTCAGGAAAATTTGTCAAGACGGAATAAATCTCATAGAAAGACCGCACATTTATTTTACTAGGAATAGTTGTCCGAGGACATATTTTCCTAGAAATATATGTCCTCCCGGATTCATTTTCCCAGGAATGTCTGTCCATGGACTTTAGTTTCCTAGTAATAACTATCCCCCCTGACATTTTTCTACCCGAAAATATTTATCACTTAAAAAAGAAGCAACCTCCTGAGAGGCTGAGCGACGTCTCCTAAATTTCAACTACATTGTACTACTGACGAGATGGTTTTGTTTTCTGCCGATTTTTCAAAGTAAGTGAACATGATAGAGTTTGGCAATAGTTTTTACAACATTACGGACAGTATGTTCTTGACCCAATTAATTAAAAAAATATGCATATCTTTCAAGTTTTACCTCACTTTAAAGCTGCACCTTTGCTTTGGCATAGCCATAGGTAATGACTCGCCAGCAGAATAGTTATAAGTTAAAAAATTTTTCAATCTTCACCTAAAAGTACTGACAAAGTAACGCAAAAATTGTGCAAACCTTATTTTTCCTTAAACTATTTGTGGTCGTCAGTTTTTTTTATATATATACGATTTTAGGTTTCATTCAAAGGAAAGCCAGAAAGGTTGGTTCACCGACGGCCACTCAGGGCAATTCGGTTGTATAACGGATCCCACGGAGGAGGTGGTTTGGGATAGACCCCGTGATTTTTTCTGCAAAACTTTAAAAATTTCAT
>MJUU01039635.1:7307-44257 GCA_002080025.1 Modiolus philippinarum
GGGGGGGGTAAAGATTCTGTGATATATACAATTAAACATCATGTTTTTTTTCCTTTCTTATTTTTTTTATTCATTTCAAATAGGAATAGTGACTCGATTCAACAAATATAACCAAAATTACCCTCTTCTTTCCCCTGCAATTTCCTTGTGCAAGTATTACCCTTGGGTTAAAAATATTAAATGTGTTTTAGCAGAAAGTATTTCATTATACAGATTAAACTTACGTTTTATCTCTTCTTTGTTCTTCTTTGATGAGGTTTAGAGGTTCAACACTATTCACCGACACTTTTTTACTGAATTTAATGCCCTTTCGATTCACTTTGAAAAATATATATACCACAATTGAAGTTTATCTGAGTATTAGATATCGGTAAAAATCAGACTTTTAGAACAACTTCGTCCATATAACTCTTCTTTGATACTGGGCGAACTTTCGTTCATAAAGACATATATAGTACGAAGATAACAATTGCAGTAATTAGATAGGCGATAATCTTTTTAATCTCTTGATTACATAAATGTCTCAACAATGGTTTAAGTAAGAGAAACAATGGCAAAGTGTGAATTCATGATAAACAATCCACTCGCCTCCGGCTGGTGGATTCTTTTTCATGAATTCACACTTGGCCATTGTATCTCCTTTACAGACATAAGTTGTCGAAATGCGTATATACAGAATCAAAATTAACAATAACTCCTGTATTTTGTCCTTTTCAATATTAGAAATTGGACTGCTAAAAATCTTGAACTAAGAAGATAATTTCCCCTCCTTGTACTGGGTACCGAAATTACACAAATCATCATACAAACAACGGTACATCGCTGGATCTGCTAAATATTCTACAAAACCTATTTCTAAGCTTTTAACATTCATCTTGGCAGCCGTAAAAGAGGGCCTTCAAAAATATTTTGATACTAGCTTTTCAAGAAGTGGTGTAAATGAAATGTGGATATTTAAAAACTATAAGAATCTGCTTGACATATTAAAATCGAGATCATTATCACACTGCGACAGCATCAAAACTTTTGACTTTTCCACGCTTTATACTACAATTCCTCATGAACAACTGAACTCACGGCTGAAAGATTTAACACATAGAACGGCGAACGAAGATATAAGTTCATTGTTATAGGCAGAGAACAAGCATACTTTGTGAAATATGACTCAGAATCACAGAAAAGATATACAGAGGAAGAAATGATTAAAATCTTAGAGTTTCTGATCGACAATATATTTGTCCTGTTTTGAAGACTTGTTTTTTAACAGACTATCGCATTCCAATGGGCACAAATTGTACACCTCTTTTAGCCGATCTTTTTCTCTACTCATATGAAGCTGAATTCATCTAAGGGCTTCTTCAAATTAAAGATAAAAAACTGGCCCAGTCCTTTGATTTCAGCTTCCATTATGTAGATGATATTTTATCACTAAACAATCCTCGCTTTGGTGATTTTCTTCATCTTATCTATCCAAAAGAGCTCAAAATTAAGGATACTACAGATACGTCCACATCAGTCTCGTTCTTTGACCTTCATCTTGAAATTGACAACAGAGGAACACTACAAACTAGGCTAATATGACAAACGCGATGACTTTATTTTTCCAATAGTCAACTTCCCTTCTTTGTAGCAACATTCCAAAAGCACCCACATACGAAGTTTACATCTCCCAACTCATTCGCTACTTAAGGGCCTGTATTCGATACAGTGACTACCTTGATAGAGCTCGGTTGCTTACATATAGGCTACATAAGCAAGGGTATGTTGCCCATAACTTGAGTTCATCACTACAGAAGTTTTACGGTCGACACCACGATCTTGTGGACCACTCTGGGATATCTGCTTCACAGATGACAATGATATGTTTTTCCATAGACCGGATTTGACTTTACTACCGGAGTCGACATGTTCGACACGACGAGTGTCTTATAAGAAGCGAAGATAGCTTACTCTACCGGTGAACCTGATCTCACCCATGGTTTGTTATTGGGTCTGTGCTATTTCCCAGATGAAAACAGATCTTTCTCTTTGCCACTAAAGTTTGTTTTCCTCTACCGGTTTTGACTTTACTACCGGAGTGAAATGTTCAACACGGTGGGTGTCTTATAAGAAGCAGGAGATGGTTAATCTAACGGTGCACCTGATCTCACCCATGGTTTTTTATTGGGTCCGTGTTGTTCATTTTTTATATGTGCGTGTCTTCAATGTCTCTTCTGTGCCGTTCTCATGTTATGTCTTTGTTCCTTTGTTTTTCCGTGTTGTTCATTTTTTATATGTGCGTGTCTTCAATTTCTTTTCTGTGCCGTTCTCATATTATGTCTTTGTTCCTTTGTTTTTCCGACGTTGTAATTGTCTTTGGATTGTTCCTTTTAGACTGACGGTTCGGTTCTCACTTACTTTAGGGATTAATTATCTAACAACGGCAGTAGAATACCGAAGGAACAAGGGAAGCGATGACTACAAAAATCTAAGTCCAAAGACATGGCAGAAACGGTAACAGATAAAAACAAAGACAAAACAAGGACGTGAGACAGCTACAATGCACGGAAATAAAAAGATAACATTAAGAACTAAGGCACTCATAGTGTGAACTCCCATGAAAACCGGAAGTGACATCAGGTGCTCCGGAAGGGTAAGCATGTCCTGCTCCGCTAGCGGCACCCGTCACACTATCAGTGAGTCAATCCGGGGTTGAGTCAAATCCGGTTATGTCAAATCCGTGAAGACGTGAAATTTAGCTGAAAATGTCCGTTTTCATTTGGGACACAGACACGTCATATCTGTCAATGATGTCATGGTGACGGCCATAGAATTTCTGAAGGGATGAAAGTAACAAAGGCTGAACAAATCCCTGAGTAAGCAGCTTTTGGGACAGTGTTTTTGCTCTAACTAAAAAGTCACTGTATAAACTGCATACCCGACAGTAACGAATCAACTGTGAAATGTACACTCCATAGGCTGGAGAGGCAGGTATATTGCTGCTCAGAAAGGGAAAGTTCACAATTGGGAAGTTAAAATCATCACGTTTGTCATACAGCTTAGATTTCAAACGTCCCTTTTCGTCAATGTAAATTCAAAGATCTAAATACGAAGCTGAAGTAGGTGTATCGGTAGTCTCTTTAATTTCAAGCTCATTGGGATAGATCTGGTGTAAATATTCCTTGAATTTTGGAATTATCTAAGTGCGGAGATAGCTGTCGCTTGTGATTTGCCATCTAGTTATCTGATATACAGTTTTCATAACCGAACGAAAAACTGATGGAAAGCATTTGGATTTTAAACCAAGAAAGATGAAGACAGCAACAAACAAACAACTAAAGCTGCTGCGTTAACTTCATGATAGTATCGCAGAACCTTTCTTGTGTCTTAATGTTGCTGAATTTATTTACATTCATAATTGCAGCAACACATAAAATTACAATGGAAATATACATTTAGAAATTTTACTATAGCCTATGTGGTTTTCCGTCTTAATTAAATAATGAATTCTCTATTCATTGTCATGAATACTCTATTATACCTTGACCTTAACCTCTATATTGAAAAGTAAGTGACGCTTGAAGTTTAATTTTTAAATTAAATTTAAAGTTCACGACACGCATTGTGACTTAATTTGTTGTGTCTGCAATATTTACAGCGATTTCGCAAAAAAGCAAAATTTATACTGTTTTCAAACATTTTTATCGCTTCCATACATATCAGCGACAAATTCAACATTTTTTATGGTTGTAAAGGAAATTTCATTTGCTATTTTGAAGGCAGTTTAACAAAAAGACAGATCAACATACCGATTAAAAGACTACTCGGATCATATAGTTCTCTCAATTAAATAGTCTACATCCAAACAAAATATAAAAAGATAAAAGTTGTTTGAACATAAAAGCGGCACCCTTACATATATACTTGAACAGATGAAATAACGAAAGTTTGAAGTCCTAAAAATATAAAATCACCTTATACTTGAAGCTAGTTTTAATCAATAAAGAGTATGCGTAGCCATTTTGTTGTTACATAATTTGACCCCGGCATGATTTTTTCTGCCGTTGTTTCATCTTGAAGTTGAAATTAAATGGAAACTAGACGAGCAATTGTACATTTAAAAATTTTAAGAAAAAATTGTTGAATTCAAATAAAACAGTTTAATCTGTTTGGTTATTAAGAAAGCCTGATAAATCGTATTAACGAGATCATTATCTTGTAATTACGAAATAGGTCATATTTCATTTCCTAATTACGAGAAAACTTTTTCATAATAACGAGATAAATTTATCTTAATTATGCGGAAAGTATCTCCTAATTATGAGAAAATCATTTGGTAATAACGAAATAGTTATTCCGTCATTACTCGATAAACCATATCTTATCTAGTGATTTCGAGATAATTAGCTACTGTTTGATTTATCTCGTAATAACAAAGATTTTTTCTCTTAATAAAGAGTAATCTATCTTGTAATTATTAGAACCAAATTTGTAATGACGAGATATTTTTATTTTTTTCATGGGTGAGATCAGGTTCACCGGTAGAGTAAGTATCTTCGCTTCTTATAAGACACCATGTCAACTCCAGTAGTAAAGTCAAATCTGGTCTATGGAAAAACAAATTATTGTCATATAGGAAGCAGATGTCCCATAGCAGTCTACAAGATTGTGATGTCGACCGTAAAACTTCCGTAGTGATGACTTCAAGATATTGGTAACATACCATTCCTTAAGTAGCCTATTTGTGAGCAACCGATCTCTATCAAGGTAGTCACGGGCATTTTGAATAGCGAATGAAGTGGGAGATGTAACGCCATATGTAGGCGCTTTTGGAATGTTGCTACAGAACAAAGGGAAGTTCATTATACGAAAAGTGAAGTCATCAAGTTTGTCATACAGCTTAGTTTGTAGTGTACCTGTGTTGTCAATTTGAAGGTGAATGTCAAGGAACGAGGTCTATGTGGAAGTATTTGTAGTATCCTAAATTTCGAGCTCTTTTGGATAGATAAGATGAAGAAAAGCAATAGAAAATCAATTGGAATTCCGATAGTCTATTAAAAAGTCCTCCAAACTGGACAAATATTTTGTCGATCTGCAATTCTTACATTTTAATCAGTTCTCCCTCTTTCGATTTTTCTCTGTGATTCCGAGTCGTATTTCACAAAGTATGCTTGTTCTCTGCCTTCATTTATTTCACGAAAGGATATGGAGTAAGTAAACATAAGACCATAACACATATGTTAACTCTATTTGCAATAATTTTAATGAGCTGTATGGCCATTTCGGAAATTGATTCTTCATCAGCAGCACTAGAATCCAAACATAGGAAATCCATAATTTCAAAAAATGTTTAAAATGCATAAAACCAAACGAAATCCGAATAAACATGTACAGTAAAATCAAATATAGATAAGGAGAAAACTACGATGGATGGTGTTAAAACTATGGTTCTAGAATTTACATATATTTTGATAATAGCAACTGAACAAAGTGTACACATGAGATATTATCTCATGTACAAGTACACCATATCAAAGAAAAATAAAGAGCATACATCACAAACACGGGAAATTGTTTTACCAACTCCACCCTGCATATGTATTGCAATGTACTTATATCTTTGTTTGCCGTTCTTATTGGAGAAACATCAATGAGTTTTTCAACCAGGATTTCAGTTTTTCATGAAGAATGGTAGTATTAGATTGGAAGAAGTCAAAAGTTTTTATGCTTTTAAAAAGTCATAATGATCTAGATTTTCAGATGTAAAGCAGATCTTTAGCGTTTTTTTAATATCCACAACATCAAATCTTGAAAAGCTAGTATCACAATATCTTTGAAGGTCAAGATGGAGGTTAAAAGCTTAGAAATATATGTTTTTAAACATTTTGGGGATCAGGCGATGTACCGTTGTTTTTATGGGCATATGTCTAATTTATGTACCCATTACAAGAAGGGGATATCAGTGTATTCATCTTTGGTTGAAATTCCAAAGGTAAGCAAAACAGATTTATGGTTCTGTAATATCCCCTCCCTAGATAGAAAAGAAGCTCTGAAGGTTGGAGATCTTGGTATCACCAATGCCTAGTTCTTTCTTTAAACAATCGATGTAATGATTTTTACAAACGAAAAGGATGTTATTAAGCGCCTTATCTCCCGGAACAACGACATATTTGTCATGATTGTAGGATAAGTATTTGTCAACATTAGCATTTTGAAAATGAATAATGCTTTAGTTTTCTTGACCATTGTAGTTGGTTGATTCGTTTAAGAATCATAGATCTCACACCATTAATCCTCTCTGAAAGAGAATCAAGGTCTACATTATGTTAAATATATTTTCGGGCGTAGTCCACTACAGCATCTCAAAAATTCTTTATTATTATTATTAATTCCATCTATTTCAGTTTCATTGAATGCTCTTATTAATGAAATCAAGGATTTGACTTTTATCTTTTTACGAATGAAATAACGTATATATATATATATATATTATCTCGTAATAACGAGACAATTGTTATTATGAAACAAATTATCTTTTCTTATCTCTTTTGTACTTAGATGGTCGATGACTAGGTAGTTCTTAAAAGCACACAAGCAAAAATAAACCAGAAGCTCCAAGGAGCCTGTATCACTCACCTGGCTTTCAGTTGCCACAACCAAGCTAACATGTAAGTTATACAGTTGAACTTCATTCCCTAAAACTTTGGTAGTTCGAACTGTATTTTAAGTCTGATCATGTTTTACTATATTTCATTGTTGGGTTTTTTTTTTACAAAAACATATTTGCTAAGGACCACTTTCAACACAAGTTTTGAAGTTGAGACATCATTTTGTAAATGGCAGTCAAAGACAATTTTCAACACCATATTTTTAAGTTAGGACATCAATATCTATTTGGAAACCAAATTTTATTGAAATCAGAATATTTTGAATTTTCCCAACTTTTTTTGGCGGCCATTCTGGAAATGGCGGTAAGCGAACAAATTTTAACATCAATTTTGAAGTTGCCACATCAATAACTATTTGGACACCAAGTTTCATTGAAATCGGACAATGTGGAATTTTCCCGCCATTTTTTGGTGATCATTTTGAAAATGGCAGTCAAAGAACAATTTTCAAATCCGGTTTTGAAGTTGCAACATCAATATCTATTCTGAATCTAACTTTCTTGGAAATCAGACAATGTTGAATTTTCCCACCTTTTATGGCGTCCATTTTGAAACTGGCAGTCAATTAACAATTTTCAACACCGGTTTTGTAGTTGCAACATCAATATCCACTTGGAAATCAAATTTCATTGAAATCGGACAATGTTGAATTTTCCCACCTTTTTTGGCGGCCATTCTGAAAATGGCTGTAAGCGAACAAATTTTAACATCAGTTTTGAAGTTGCGACATCAATAACTATTTGGAAACCAAGTTTCATTGAAATCAGACAATGTTGAATTTTCCCACCTTTTTTGGCGGCCATGTTGAAAATGGCGATCAACAAACACTTTTCAACACCGGTTTAGAAGTCGCAACATCACTATCTATTTGGAAACCAAATTTCATTGAAATGGGACAATGTTGAATTTTCCCGCCTTTTTTTGGCAGCCATTTTGAAAATGGCGGTCAAAAAACAATTTTAAACACCAGTTTTGAAATCCACACAGCATGGAAAACATTTTATCAATTTACACTTAACCTTCATCTTCTATAGTTTTGGAAATAAAAGACCAAAAATATGAACATTTTGAAAATTCCGTGAAAAAAGGGCAATAACTCCTACTAAGGTTTTTGGATTTTCTTCAAACTTTCAGGGTTTGTAGATCTTGATATGCTGAACCTTTTTGCAATTACACTTGACCTCTATCTGTCACACTTTTTAAAAATAAGAAATGCACAAATTTTGAAAATTTTACGTAAAAAGGGCAATAACTCCAAGACGGGTTTTCGGATTTTCATCAAAATTACAGGGCAGGTAGATCTTGCTATGCTGATCACTTTTTTTTGTGTCATATTTTTGATATCGGTAACGGTTTTCGTGTTATTTGCCAAAAACTGCAATTTATCCCTATGTTCTATTTTTAGCCCTGGCGGAAATGTTGTTTTACCAGCCGACTAATCGGGCACAATTTTAAAAAGCCATACCTTTGTGATGATTCAAGTGGAGTTTGGTTACATTTGGCCCAGTGGTTTCAGAGGAGAAGATTTTTGAAATTGTTGACAGATAGACGGACGGACGACGGACGCATAGTGATGGAAAAAGCTCACATGGCCTTTTAGGCCAGGTGAGGTAAAAAAAAAACATTAACATTTCTCGTTGTAGTTCATTTTTGCTTAAAAAAGACGTTAGCTGTGCATCTGTCGTGCAATAAAATGATAGATTTTATTGTTTATATATTATGTGCAAAATCAATTAAAATAAATGAAGTCAAATTTGCTCTCGTTGAGAACCAGTTGACAATATGCTTTTGTTAGTTTGCTTTCAAAAATTAAAATTATGTTTTATTCTATTTCTGTTCGGTAATTTTGTTATTACCCCCCTTTATTTTGAAATTTCATTTGATTTCATATATATGTTAGTCTGGAAATGTACAAAGAACAAAAAGACATGCCCTAACAGTAGCTCCCACACTGGTGCCACATTCTTACCATCCCGGAGCACCTAATAAGACCTGAAGTATTAGAACGAGCTCATGCTGCTAGGTCTTCATTCTATATCGTTCTTGTTCCTTTCTTATTCTTTGATTTATCTTTGTTTATCATGTTGTTTCCTTTTATATTGACTCTCTTTTGCTAAATATCAAGCAATAATACTTCCAATTTGCAAGAAACCTATAGATGAGGGATATGTAACAATCATAAAAAATTAATTGGCAAAGTTTTCTTACAACCACTGTCATCCGTTATCCGACCAAAAAAGACACATAGAATACACTCAAAACGTATGAACAATTACGTGGCACACATCGAGTCGATTTGAAAACTACAGGCTCACAAAATTAGTCTGTATCATTCATCTGACAAAATGCTTCTACATTTGTATGCCATGTAAGATAAAAAAAAATGATTTTTTTTTCAACGGGGTCAAATGTAAGGTATGTTCTCCATTGGCATCCATGTTTTTGTGGACTTCCAAATATTTTGATTTTATCTGCAATGAAGAGACATCAGTTGTGGAAATGCGCATATACAGAACCTTAATTCACAGTAACCTTGGTATTTTGTCATTTCTCAGATCCTATTGAAATGAGAAATCTTTGCAAAAGACCTTATATATATATATCATTCCAATGCAGTAAAGTTCAATTTGTGTCAAAAGATTAACAACAGGTGATGAAAAGAATAATTTTCCCTTTGGATCAAATGTTAAACTATGTTACGCGCTGGTGGCTATGTTTTTAATCGAATCGAAATGAAACGAGCAATTGTTGTAAAAGATCTTCCATTCATCATTCCAGTAAAGTTTGGTTGAATTTGCTTTCATGGTTTCAGTGGAGAAGATGAAAATGTGATTTTTTTCCATAGGGTCGTATGTTCAGCCTAAGTTATGCACTGGCCGCTATGTTTGTGTCTGACTGGAACAAAATGAGCAATCTTTGTAAAAGATCTTAAGTACATAATTCCTGTAAAGTTCGGTTGAATTTGCCTAGGTAGTTTCAGAGGACAATATGAAAATGTGATTTTCCCATAGGGTCCAATGTTAAACTATGTTCCGTGGCGGCGGTTATGTATATCGGATCCGAACGAATTGCATGAGCAATCTTTGTTGGGAATCTTTAGTTCATCATTCCTGTAAACTTTGGTTGAATTTGCTTCAGTGGTTTCTGAGGAGAAGATGAAAATACGATTTTTTCAATAGGGTCCAATGTTAAGCCTTTGTTCCGTGCGGGCGGTCGTGTTTTTGTCGAATCAGAACGAAATGAGCAAATTTTGTAAAGGACTTTCCATACATAATTCCTGTAAAACTTCGTTGAATTTGCTTCAGTAGTTTCAGAGGATAAGATGAAAATGTGAAAAAAATTAACAGACGGACGACGGACGCCAAGTGATGGCGATAGCTCACACTGACCCTTTTGGTCAGGTGGGCTAAAAAACTTGGCATAATGAAATAATGACATTAAAATAGCACCTTAAACAGTATAGTCAGAATGACATTTGGAATTCCAAAATATGTCCGACTAAAGTGTTGTCCGTAGCTTCACTCTCCCTGTCCTTATTTTTCTTATATTTTGAACATTATTTAGTTTGCTGTACATAGGTTTCGACTACTGGAGAGTCAAAATATATATGGTTATAAGACCTTAAACCCTTATAGGATTTTACATACATATATTCACTTCACAACAACATAAAAAGCAAAGTGATAATTTTTTGTCCAAATTTATTTAAACTGATTTTGGGTACACTAACTGAGTAAAGCACACATTCAATTCAGTTTAAGACCCTTGCCATAACCTGGTAACCTGCAACGAACTTCCCCTTTCATCATTTTCTGTAAAATGTCACTCATCTTACTTTCCCTCCGTATAAAAGAGCATACAGAAAACTCCATTAGATCACCAGACACTAAAAAAAACAAAGAAATAAAGTTGCACGGCAAAGAGAAACGTGTGCGATTTAATTCTGGTTCGAGCTACATTAGTGGATTCCTTCAAACGTTGTTATAAGAAGTGTCTCTTTTGAATTCCATTTCTTATCGGACTATTTTGAACTCATATGTTTACAATGCATTATGTGTAATTTTTTTGTGTGTGTAAATGTTTGGAACATTTCGTATGCTAGCTGCATCTGCTCATTTCACACGTGTTTCGGTATATGGATTTCCAAATGAATTGATTTGATCGGCACTGAAGAGACAAAAAAGGTCGAAATTCGCGTATGCAGAAACTAAATTAACTAAAAATGTTTGCTGTCCCCCAATTTCTTTTGATCGTATCAACTATAAGATACATAACGTTAAAACAAAAGAAGTATCCCTTTTGTATCTCGAGGCTTCTTTTCTGTACTAGTACACAGGTTAAGTCCTAGACGCCGAAAGGTGTCGAGGTTTTTACCTCTAAATGAGTCCGGAAAATGATTTAAACTTTCAATAAAAGACACTTCTATCATTTAAGTTGTAGGTATCTTATCTTGTGCTTCACTAGTAATCATTGATTTAAGTTTTTCACCATAGCGTGTTTTAAGTGTAAGTGCCGTATATCTTTTTCGCCGTGCTGGCGGTTGACCATGTAGCGCGAAATTTGGAATATGCGTAAATATCACTTCTCATTTAAATGCATCGGATAAAAAAGGAAACGCAAATTATAAACACAGCGGAAAATTCCCAGGCATGATTTATACCGAAGTCGCGAACAAAAACCAACATTTTAACGCAAAAATAACCCGATATCCAGTATTTAAAATTACGAATTTAGCATGTGACACGCAATAGTGTAATGGTTAAGCCTCTTGATGATGATTGCAGTTGTATGGTATGAAAATAACGGGTTCGGATCCATCTCAGAAAGTAATTTCAAGGTACTTGATAGCAAATTATACTAATGCAAACTAAAAGTCTGTTCGTTGTGGTCTAGGTAGCGTTATACGTAACATTGTCACTCAAAAGTCTGAAATTATATATAATGCAAGTCTTTTTGCGCTTATTTGTATAATTTCTTGAAATTTTTTCAAAAAAATGTTTTCAAAGAAATAAATATATGTACAAATTAAAAGGCCTTCGTGGTGTTTTTGTAAGGTAACCAACATCGAAATTCACAAATAAACATGTACTACAATGTTTGATCCAATTAATTTGGCAGCATTATTGATACTTAAAATGGCATGCTTTTGAAACTGGCATGCTGTCATTCAGAATTTTAAACAACATGAGAGCAAGTGCGGGCAAATATGGTCATTGGCTAATCTGAGGAGCCTGTAATTACAAAAGCTTCGGTGGATGCATTTTCAATTGGTACAAGTTCTTACACTCGTGTATGACATACCAGTAATTTTTCATAATTGGTACAAAAATTATTTTGGAAAAAAGGATAAAAAGACTTTCCGATAATAAAGAATGAAACAGTACATTATTACCAATATTTTAACAAATCTACGTATTTGATAGTGTCTGTCAAAGATCTCATTATTGCAAATCATCATCTACAATTTAACACTTCCTTTTATTAAATTCTTTTCCTTGTCATTGAGAAAAAGTCTTTCAGAAAACATTTCCTCACCATACTGATAAAAGGGTGGGTTGCGATAAGATGCTAAATCGGCCCAAAGGGAACTCAAAATTATTTTCTTCAAGGAAAATCACAGTTTCTTATGTATTTTTATTGCATGATATTCCTATTATTTAGAATATAAACAAATAATTTGATCTATTGACAAATATTCTATAAAATCTATGTTTTTTACACCCCTATCATGGGTAATTAGCATTGGGCCTATGGGAAAAGACTTCAAATGGATCACGTTCCAAATCAAATTTAACTATGACCTGCATTTGGACCAAGCTTCATATTTACACCATAAATGCATTATACATAGAGTATCATTCATGCAAAGAATCAACCTGGGTCCACGTGCAGGTCATGCTGAAAAACATGAAAAATTTTCAACACGAAAATGCCGTACCGTAAAAGTCAAATTAACAAATACTACTAATTTATGTATTACGCGTATAAATAAAAAAGTATAAATGCAACCAAGTCATTTGTAAATGCGAAATGCGGTATATTTATACATATAGCCTTCCCTCGGTGCTTATACTAGTTTCAAATATAGGTTATTATTAATCACGTTATTTATATTGATTCTTTAAGTATTTTTTATTTTGATGTAATTTTTATTCATATGTAATATAACATCGATTTATTGAAACTGTTATAATTGTTACTGGCCTGTAACTATTTCATGGTTCTAGAATGGGATTCCTCGGCCTAACATGTCAGAGAGGCGCTTATAACCTCCCCGTATAGGTGACGCAGGGATGGAGATGAAGTTTGAAATCTGGATGTTGAGGTGAACATTTTCCTGCGGGACTTGCTAACCAACACATATCTTCGGTAAAAAACTGATCTCTGTGAACTGCGGCACTTGCCTAGCGAACAAGATGCCAGGGGAACACTTCCTAAAATTCTTTTCAGGAAGAAGCAGAGTCTCACTATGTCGTAGACATACAGAAGCTGTCTTTTCGATTGGCGGTAGGAGCTGTTGAAAGCATAATGGGACTCTGTGGATAGCTGGGAAGCAGGAAGGCCATAGTTGCCTCAGTCGTGCTGAGAACGTAACCTAGACCTGAATAGGGGCAAATACCCGCAACACAAAGTATGGATAATAAATCATTATTGAAGTGTGTATTGTGTGATAAGTATTCAAGAAAACACAGTCGTAAATTGGCAGATGTAGCAAAAATAAGGATCTGCATGCACTTATATTGAACAGCAAAGGCAATGTACCACCATCCAAAGTAATCTGCAATACTTACCGTGTCAAGTTTTATAAGGACGAAAGGGTACGAAAAAACAAGCTTCAAAGCGATCTATCTGTAATGTGCTGGATGGGAAGAATAAGAAGAAAGACCCCGAGGAGAACGATAGTACCACGAATGAAGATGATGCTCCATTAAAATCCGAAGCGGATCAAGTTAGCTGTGCCCGGGACGACCTTGTCTCATAATAAGTGCCTGTTTTGTCCATCTACGAAAGATCTAGTTGTAATTAGCAGCGAGATCAGAACAAATGTCTTTGTAGATGTCGGAATATTGATACCGACTGGTGCTAGATCCTGTCGAAGACATCTTACAAGATCAACCGTGTACCCCAAAATATTGGACAAGCTTGACCCTGTATCTGATTTTTCCAGCTTAAACAGGACAGATATAACCATGATTTTAAATGATATGAGAATGAGATGTCAGACCAATTCATCCGGTGTAGATTTCGAAACCCCATCTGCGCTCTCTGAAGACGAGTACTATAATCTAACAGGCATAACTAAAGTTCAATTTGGCTCACTAGTAGCTTCGCTTTCTTCTCTTCGTAATACTTCTAACCGATCACTACGGACCTGTCTTGCTCTTCTTCTGGTCAAGCTCAGAACTGGCAACTCCCTTAACGTTCTCAGCAGTTTGTTTCAGATCAAGGATAAAAGCATAGTCTCCAAAGCCACCAAGAGTACAAGGGAAGCATTGACGAAGGATTTTATATCGAACAATTTAGGCTTCAACCACATGTCCAAGGAAGACTTCATAGCACATCTCACAAGACCATTCGTTCAACAATTGCTGGCTGAAGGTAAGCCTGTTGCTGTTCTTGTTCTTGATGATACATACATGTATATCGAGAAAAGTGGGAGGAACTACAGCTTCCAAAGACATACTTTCAGTGGCCATAAACATCGTCCTCTTGTCAAACCAATAATGGTAGTTGGAACTGATGGTTACATCTCAAGTGTCCTTGGACGGAAAGAATAACGACGCATCAATTCTTAGGGACATGCGTGAAAGTAATTCGGAAGAGCTACAGGATTGGTTTCAGGAAGACGACTTTTTTTAGTTGACAGAGGATTTAGAAACTGTTGGGAGTTTTTGGAGTTAGCCTTAAAGAATGAAATGCCAGATTTTCTACCTAAAAGTCAGAAACAACATACGACCGAGGAGGCAAATCACTCACGTCTTGTAACCAACGTGAGATGGGTCCTTGAATCTGCTAATGGTCGGATAAAACGTTGTAAGGCCTTGGATCAAGTTATGCCAAACAGCCAGTTGAAGTACATCGGAGTTTATGTTCGCATCTTCTGTGCCATTTGCAACAAGTTTAGACCACCTTTGATCCGGGAATCCCCGGATGATCCAATCGTTGAAGTAAAAATGCGATTTTTGTCTAAAAGGTGTAATGAACTTCAAAAACGTGTTGTGAATGAAAATCTGGCGTCGAGAAGAGTTGTCTGGAAAAGTATTTCTGATATCGAATTACCAGAATTTCAAAGGCCGACAGGAAGATTTACAAGAGATTGCATTAGGAGTTTACCAGTTGAAGCAAGCAAGGTCCTACACACAGGAACATCTTTTAGAGGATGGATCGTATGATATATCTGTTCACCGTCTCGATGATGGCCTTCTCCGAGCGAAGATCCAGTCCCGCCATGTTTCTTCAAATCAGTATTGTCTCTGGATTTCCTTCGATATCAACGCACAGCCATCTATTACGGGGTGGTATTGTCAATGTAAGGTTGGTGCCAGGACTATTGAATGCTGTGCTCACATTTTGCGGTTTTCTGGTATCTTGGCTACCAGCGTCATCTTCCAGAGACACCATCATTACCAACAGATCATACTCTACAATTTCTTAACGCTGCTGATGCCGATTGGAATTCAGATGACGACGAGGTCATACTCTCAGCACAGGTTTAAACTGATTTATACGTTTAACTGTAACAACGGTGACCTTTGTTGGTTTCGCTTTTATCTTTTATAAGTAGTTCATTTACGTTCTTTATTATATATTATAATTTTTAAATATTTATGATTTTATCTTTTAATTTTATAACTATGGTGATCTTTATTTGCGTTTCATCCTCTAAACTATGAATCGTCATTTATTGTTTTATTCCCCAATCGTGTATCCACCATGTGATTTTATGTCGATGTCTATGTTACTTTCTACGACTTTCCATGTGAAAATTATTGTATCTTTATCTAAATGTCAACCTTTCAAAACGGTTACCATTTGTTTTTACCTTTTATGCCTATATTTTTAAAGTTAAATACCTCCTAAAAGCAAACACAATAATTTTTAAGTTATAGTTGAACACTAATGTGGTCCCCTTGTAGCAGTCATCGATTTTGATCACTTCCGGTTTCAAAGTAAGTGAGATAATATTTTTATCATCTAATAATGTATTATAATAAGTCGTGCGTTGTTAATGGGAATTCTCAACAGGTCTCACATCGTTGTATGCACGTTTCTTTGGTTTATATTATTATTCTTTCCAAAGTATTTTTAACCTTTAACATAGCCTGATTCAGTGATCTACTTTCGGATTCTAAAAGCTGATACAATAATGTTGAGCACTAAATTGGATGCTATGTATATTTTATTGTAAGTATTAATCAAAATTAATACAACTTTGCCATATTGGGGAACTGCCAGACGTTTTTCCGACGTAAACCATAGAAAATTTGGGTTTTCATACCTCTGTGAAAAATTGTTGTAAGATAACCTGCGCATGCGCAGTTTGAATATTTTATCATTTGACTAGTTAGTACAGATACATGTCTTTACTTTTGACCGTATATAATTCATATCCACGTTGGGCCGGAAAACAGCCTTATCGCAACCCATCTTTTGAATAGAGAATTTGTTACATCTATTAATGTTACTGCCAGCAAACCTACGCTTTTTATCATTTTCATCATTTTCAAAAGATAACATTTTGCATAAAAAAATATCGAGAATATTAGATCATATATATGTAGTTGTAGTTACAGTCGTCTATCTTTGTCAAATTATAAAATAAGATCTAAATATAAGCCTACTTCTAGTTTTTGTTTAAGTATTGATAAACTTTAACCCAGCAATGTTTCAGCAATTTCAGGTAATGAATAACAAAGTACCGAAGTTACTGTTAATTTATTTCCTGCATATATGCGCATTTCGACAATTTATGTCTCATCAGATCAAACCAAAACATTTAATAGGGGGACGTGAAAAGTTCATGGATCAAACATTTTTTACCAAAAATAGGGGAAATGGGCAAGAGCGAGAACATTTTTAACTGCAAACGGCCAAATTTGTTCCAATGAAAGAGGACTTAAATAATTTTTACAGTGACTACCTTGATAAGGCTCGGTTGCATACAAACAGGTTACTTCAGCAAGGATATGTTGTACATAACTTTAGGTCATTACTACCGAAGTTTTACGATCGACATCACGATCTTGTGGACCGCTATGAGATATCCCAGATAATAACAGAATTTTCTCTTTGCCACCAAAGTTTGTGTTTCCTCCACCGGATTCGACTTTACTACCGGAGCTGACATGTTCAACACGGCGGGTGTCCTATAAGAAGTAGGAGATGCTTACTCTACCTGTGCACCTGATCTCGCCTATGGTTTTTATTGGGTCCGTCTTTGTATATATGTGAGTCTTGATTTTTCTTTACTAGCCGTGCTGATGTTATGTCTTTTTTTTCTGACGTTGCCATTGTCCTTGGATTGTTTGTTTTAGACTCACAGGTCGGTTCTGAAGCGTTCTTCAGCATCTATCGATTTATTATGCTTTAACAAACGTCAAATTACGTGTTGAACTTAAATGCGTTAAGCACATAAACAATTTGCAGAGTGTCGATTGCTTTGTCATTTTCCTTGATTCATCATGTGTCATTTTGTCCACAGTACATTTTGTATCATAATTGTGAATCGTATAAAATATGTGAAAAATGATATTTTAAATTTTCGTGATAACTTACCAGAAATGTAGTAAGTTTCTCCTATGTCTAAGGTAACACCACCACACGAACTGTATGCAACAGGAGCAGTCAAATTAGCGTCGATGCCTCCTTTTATAATTTCAACACCAGCATTGTACCCGTAAGTCTACAAACATATGCAAAAATTAAAATGCCTTACAATATTAAGATGTCTATTAATATTTAATAAAAGCTTCAATCATGCATGTGCATCTGGCCTGTTTCTATTGATTTAAGTATTGTATTAACAATGAAAAGATGAGGAGTAAATGCACACGATACAAAATTTCTTCAAATACTTGATTAAACCATGCAACAGAACAACGCTTTTTTTTGCTCTTCATCTTTATGTCACCATCTGGCCTTTATAAATGTGCTATGCTAATACCTCATAGTAACTTCAAGACGGTTTCTAGCACTGGTTTGAACGGAATTAATTGCTTAATGTCGACCAAAGCTACATCAATGTATCAATTCCGTCATGGATGCGGGGTTTTCAACAGACGTAAACTTAACTCGAAAAGTGCTCTTACAACTGTTGTCATCCGTTGCCCAACAAAAAGACTCGTAAAAGACAATCACAACATATAAACAACCACAGGGCACTCATCGAGTTAACAATGAGATGTGGCCACCATTAACAGAATGGTAAGAATAACACTTGAAATTACAAAAAATTAATAAATAACAAAATTTGAAAGTATAATAGTTTCTCTAATGATATGTCAAGTTTAACCCAGTTTTGACCCGTTAGATAAATCTTCTTTATTCAACGTATGTTGAATAAAGCCCCGTGCTATTTCCCGCCAAATCTATTCGGAATACAATTCTCCGTATTTATCATTGATCATTAGAGAAAAAGATTACACCACTTTATCCCGATTATTACCATAGTTTATCCACTCTCGATAGTTAAATTTAAAAATTTTAAAATGCTCGGCAAGCCTCGCAATTAAAATTTTAAAATTTAACTATCTCTAGTGGATAAAATATTGTAATGAACGGGATCTTGTGGTGTAATCTATATGTATCCATATAAGATGTTCATTCCTGAACAATCTTTCTAGTACAAGTACACCATAACTGAAATGTATAGAAAGCATACATCTCTCGCACGGGGAATCTTTGTACGTACTCCACAATATTTTCTTTCATTTAGTTTTTGAAGCCTTAAAGAAACACTTTCAAAATTAGAAATTTATAGTAGAAGAATTTGACCCTAACATCAGAACGTAAATAATATTCAGACAGTGACTTCATATGATAAAATAAATAACGACAGAAACCCATGAAACAGGAAAACTTATACTTCAAAAGAAATGTCATAAAATAGATTTGAGATCATTTAAGGTGGGAAAGATAAGCAAAATTGTTTATAATTATATCAACTACACAATACCAACAATGCCATCAAACTAAAAGTGTACTGACACTCTTACCATGTGAAATCGTCAACAGTCAGATGAATATTTCATTTGTATTCAAAAACGGCAATATGTTACCTGAAATTATAATTTAAAGGAAAATGCACACTCAAAATACTTTAAATAAACGTAAACCAGGTTTCTGATAATAATATACAGTAAATACTGCGTCGTCAACTTTTTGTATATAACAAAATACCGAAGGTACTGTAAATTTAGTATATGCATTTCCACAAGTGCAGATCAAATCAAAACATTTGGAAATCCATAAATATAATACAGACTTAGTATAATTATAATGTAGATGTTTGTTGTGGAGGCATACTAGACTGTTTAATGTGCATTTACTCTATGCCATTTCATTGTTTATGTAAAAAAGATCGAATACCCACTGAGGTTTTTTTTTTTCTTTTTTCGAAATACTACTTCAAAGCCAAGATTTACATGGACGACTTTTAAAAATATCAAATATTTGAATTAGAGTTAAAGAAGATACATTGTACTGAAATTATGTCCTTGGGTACCTGTCAGTAACTGCGAGCATTTGTAAGGAAAGCACCCGTGTATATTGTTTTCATGTTTTATGTACTTCATTGTAAAGATACTCGTCTTGATAAGTTGGACTTTTTTCTAGCTTGATTTTTACTGTAAATCTTCTTGTGTTTTTATTTTTAGCCATTCACCACACGGGGTGGAGGGCTGGATACAAGAAAACGAGTTAAACCCCACCGCAATTTTTGCGCCTGTCCAAAGTCGGGAATATGTTGGTCATTGGCTTGTCCTTGTCTTCTTATAAAATTTTGGTTTTTTGATATTCGGGCTATTGGAAGTGGTTTGGTTCCATTGATTTATTCACTTTTAAACTTTTTCGGGCCTTTTAGGGCTTGCTATATGGTGTGTGGTTCCTTACCGTGTTGAAAACCGTACGGTGACCCCCTAGATGCTCTGTTTTTGGTCGTTTTAACCTGGAGTTGGGATGTTGTCTCCTTGAAATTTACCCCATTTTCTTTTTTCCCATATTGACTTTTTGTTGGCACACAATCCTCCGTTTAGACCTGATGCTCGGTTTGTAAGTTTAACTTCTAGAAGGCTCTGATTGGTTAAAAACATAAATGTATATTGTTTGACGGTAAATTGGTCTCTCGCCAAAGTCTATTAAAATATTTAATCACAGTTCCAATAACTAAATACCGAAGTTACTGTGAATTTATTTTCTGCATATGCGCATTTCGACAACTTATGTCTCTTCAATGCAGATAAAATCTAAAATTTTGGAAGACCATTAAAGAAATAATGATCCATGAAACTACAATTTCATAAAATAATCATTTAATTTAAAAAGATTAAATATAGAAACAGAATGGGCAAAAATTCACGGGGTATATCAACAACAAATGGCACTTTCGGTCGGTTTTCGTTATGTATTATATAACTCCCTACCACAGCTGATTCAATTCAACGCGGTCTTTTTGTATCTTGTATTCAAATGTTTTGTCTGTTGAATGGTTACTTAAGCATTGTCCGTCAAATTTTTAAACATCTTTATGCACTGCAATATGATTTAAAAAGATTTCTAAATTTGTTTGAGTAATGGATTGTCTAATTCCTATATATTCTTAAAGCACAAAAATGTTCAAGAATATTCTCGATATATTTGTTCAAAAATAGTCTTGTTCAGGCATCATTTTTTTACAAGGATTGGTTTTTATCCTTTCAAATAATTATTTGCATTGTTCTGCTTATTTATGTTAAGGACTCCTGGGTTGCTACTGAGTTGTTAACTTGCTAGAATGTAACAGAACCGTCAACGATCTAACATGATGCTAAACAAAATTTTCAGTTATTTAATTTCAATTGTTCAAAGGTTCTACGAGTGTTTAGAAAAATGACTTCAACGTTTAAGTTATTTTGTTTTAAATGTATTGTTTATAACTCTGATCATTCCGATAATATACATACTATATATTTGTAATTGTCATTACACAGCATAATTATAATAAAAAGGTATGGACATACTTTGTGAGTTAAGGCCAGAAGTATATTTCTTGCAATAACAAAACATGGAAATTTCGGTGAATCATAGTCCTGAAGATGGCCATTTCGACAACTTATGTTTTATTAGTGAAGATAAAATAAAGACATTAATTTTTTATAAATTTGAATACATTGTTAAGATCAAATATAAGTAAATTAAAACTGCAATGGCTATGGTGTCAGTAACGTATTCATAATGCATAGACCACCAGGCATACATCTTAAAAGTGTCGACGCCATATAACATTCTCCGTTTTGCTGACGGAAAAGGAAATCAAAAATCGCTACACACACGCCCACCAAACGACTGTTGTTAAGGGCTGACTTCACTGTTGCCACACAACTGTTACGGATACTGTTTATGTGATTCTGGGATTCTTGTATAATCAATGAACAAAGAATTGATTAAAAGTACATGGGACAACATCCCTGTAAATTGGATACAATACATGGGAAGACTAAGCAAATGGAATAACGCTTTCATTGTTGTTCTTCATCTTAAATTCATCATTTGGCCTTCAACAAAGAGCAAACACTCCTACCTCAAAGTAACTTCAAGACGGCCCCTAGTACCGCTTTGAGCGGAATTCACTTGCTAAATGATGAACAACGCTACATCCATTTTATCATGGATGCAGGGTCGTCAATAAGCACACCATATAGGACAATGTACTCTTACAAACACTGTCATCAACAAATAAAGGGATATGGAGTGTGCTGTGATATATGGGGTAATCATACTATCAAAAGTTTGGCAACTTTGGCAACTTTAACTTTTCTCGATTTAGGTTTCTAAATACGCATACAATGTATACCCGATCAAACTTGGACTCTTTCAGAATTGTGTTTTTAGAATTCTGGTTTTTCCAGAATTGTTGAACGTAACAATTCTAGTAAACCAAAATCGTTTGTATTTTTAAACAATCCTGGCAAAGAAGTTTAATCTAGAATTCTTCATTTCGAAAGACAATTCTGATATTTCAGAGCTGTACAACTTACAATTCTAGTAATTCCAGAACTGCAGATTATACTGGATTTACTAGAATTGCAATAGTTTGCAATTCCGGAAAACAAGAACTAGAATTTCAACAATTCTGTTGCAACCAGAATTGTAAATTGAACAATTCTGGTATGTTCAGAATTGTAATTCGAACAATTGTAGTACAACTAAAATTGTAATCTGACTCCACACTTAACGAGAGAGACAAACTCCACCGTAAATGAACAAATAAAGGGATATTGAGTGAATGTACATGGGACATAATTCCTATAACTACATGGGAAGATATAAAGCAAATAAAACAACGCTTTCATTATTGTTCTTCATGTTGAAGTAACCATGAGGCCTTCAACCAAGAGCAAACACTCCAACATCAAACTAAATTCAAGAAAATTCTCGCACCGATTATGGCGGAATTCACTTGCTATAATGAACAATGCTTCATCCACGTATCCATTTTGTCATGGATGCGGGGTCGTCAACGAGCACACTATATCGGACAAATACTCTTTCAAACACTGCCATCTGTTGCCCGACAAAGAGACCAATAGACAATACAATATATTAACGATCACAGATCACTCATCGAGTTGATTGTGAGAAAAAAACTTGGCAAGTAAAATCGGGAGATGTGGGCAATAAATATACAGATGGCCTGACAAATAGTTTAATTTTTACAAAACTAAGAAAGCCAAATGTTGAATTTTGACAGTGCATTCATATGAGAAATTCTCACATGAACAAGTATACCATTACTGACAAAATAAAGAACATACACCTCGAACACGGGGAATCTTTTTAAGGGCTCCACACTGCACGAGAGAAAAACTCCACCGTAAATGAATAAATAAAGGGATATGCATAATAACCTTTTTGTGTTGTGATATATGGGGTAATCATACTGTCAAAAGTTTAGCAACTTTAACTTATCTCGATTTAGGTTTCTAAATAAGCATACAATGTATACCCGACTAAACTTGGCCTCTTTCAAAATTGTGTTTTTAGAATTCTGGTTTTTCCAGAATTGTTGAACATAATAATTCCAGTAAACCAAAATCGTTTGTATTTTTAAACAATCTTGGCAAAGAAGTTTAATCTAGAATTCTTCATTTCGAAAGACAATTCTGGTATTTCAGAGCTGTACAACATACAATTCTAGTAATTCCAGAATTGCAGATTATGCTGGATTAACTAGAATTGCAATAGTTTGCAATTCTGGAAAACCAATACTAGAATTTGATCAATTCTGGTGCAACCAGAATTGTAATTTGAACAATTCTGGTATGTTCAGAATTGTAATTCGAACAGTTCTAGTAAAACTAAAATTGTAATCTGAAGAATCCAGGAATCTTTTTATGGACTCCACACTGCACGAGAAAGACAAACTCCACCGAAAATGAACAAATAAAGGGATACTGAGTGAATGTACATGGGAAAAAATCCCTATAACTACATGGAAAGATAAAGCAAATAGAACAACGCTTTCATTGTTGAAGTCACCATGAGGCCTTCAACCAAGAGCAAACACTCCTAATTTTCTAAATTTACAGATGAAATTTATCCTTCAGAAATTACTTTAAATAAATCCAATAGCAGCAGTGATTATACTCCATTTCTTGATCTTGATATTTCAATAAATCAAGGAAAGTTAAACACTAAGGTTTATGATAAAAGAGATGATTTCTCCTTCCCTATAGTCAATTTTCCCCATCTCGACGGCGATGTTCCGTTAGCCCCTTCTTACGGGGTCTACATTTCACAACTTGTTCGTTATGCACGAGTATGTAGTGATGTTTCTGACTTCAACGACCGAAAGCTTTGTCTCACTGAAAAACTTCTGCATCAAGGGTTTAGATATCATAAATTGATAAAAACATTCTCTAAATTTTATTATAGATACATTGACTTATTAAGAAAATTTGGTTCTACATGCAGGGCTCATATACATCAGGGCATTTCACATCCAAACTTCTATGGCAATATCATTTACAATGCGCATAAATTCAAAAATTGCCCTTCAAACTTATTAATCCGTTGAACAAACTTATTCATAAAGGATATAAATACAGCATTGTTGTTAAATCTTTACTTCTGGTTTTTGTTGACAAAAATATCGATCATCTCCTAAATGCTTTACGCCATAACTAAATTTAAACAATTTTTCATATTGGCAGTATTTGGCATTGCACAATATCATCTTCTTCTTACATAATTGATGATGTTGTTATACCAAATGTATTTAGAAGTATTTCAATTGAAGTTTCATATGTAAGAAGGCTTGATATCATAGTCAACGGAAATTATGTCCTTAGCTAGCTGTCAGTCACTGCGAGCATTTGTCCGGACAGTACCTGTGAATATTGTCTTCATGTTTTATGTACTTCATTGTAAGGGTACTCGTCTTGATAAGTTGGACTTTTTTCTAGTTTAATTTTTACTGTGAGTCTTTTTGTGTATTTATTTTTTAGCCATTCACCACACATAGGGGGAGAGTTTGGATCCTAGAAAACGAGTTTAACCCCACCGCAATTTTTGCGCCTGTCCCAAGTCAGGAATATGTTGGTCATTGGCTTGTCCTTGTCTTCTTTCAAAATTTTAGTTTCTTGATATTTGGGTCATTGGATGTGGTTTGTTTCCATTGATTTATTCACTTTTTGACCTTTTTTGGGCCATTTAGGGCTTACTATTTGATGTGAAGTTCCTCACTGTGTTGAAGACCGTACGGTGACCCCTAGATGCTTTGTTTTGGGTCGTTCTAACCTGGATAAGGGATGTTGTCTACTTGACATTTACCCCATTTCCTTTCTTTTTCATATCATAGTAAATTCAAGAAGTTCCTCGCACCGATTTGGGCGAAATTCACATGCTACAATGAACAATGCTACATCCTTGTATCCACTTTGTCATGGCTGAGGGGTCTTCAATAAGCACCATATCGGGTAAAGTACTCTTATGAACACTGTCATCCGTTGCCCGACAGGGAGACCAATAGACAATACAAAATATCAACGATTACAGGCCACTCATCGAGTTGATTGTAAAAATAACTTTGCAAGTAAAATCGGGAGAGGTGAGCACTAAATATACAGACGGCCTGAAAAATTTTTGAACAATTCTGGGACAGATTCTGGGACAGATTTACCAGAATTGAAATAGTTTGCAATTCTGGAAACCAGAACTGTTATTTGAACAATTCTGGTACAACCAGAATTGTAAATTGAACAATTCTGGTATATCCAGAATTTTAATTTGAACAATTCTGGTAAAACTAAAATTGTAATCTAAAGAATTCTGGAATCTTTTTACAGACTCCACACTGCACGAGAGAGACAAACTCCACCGTAAATGAACTAAGAAAGGGATATGGAGTAAATGTAAATGGGACATAATCCCTATAACTACATGGGAAGATTAAGCAAATAGAACAACACGTCTATTGTTGAAGTCATCAAGAGCAAACACTTCTACAGCATAGTAAGTTCAAGACGGTCCTCGCACCGGTTTGGGCAGAATTCACCTGCTATAATGAACAATGCTACATCCATGTATCCATTTTGTTATGGATGCGGAATCGTCTTTTTGACAGATACTTTTTAATTATTTTTTCGACTGACTTTTATTTATTAATAAATTTTTAGGGGCCGTGTTGAATTTACTAAGATGAACAAATCTCATCGTTGAAAGGTTTCATGGTGACTTCAAGATGAAGCACAACCATTGCAGTGTTGTTCCATTGCTCGGTTTTACCATGTATTTGTAGAAACTTTGTTTCACGTATATTTACTCGATATCCTTTCATTTTTTTTGTGATAGTCACATTCAATTGTCTCAAAAATTTATGATCAATCAGATTTCAAAAATGTTAATGTTAATGTTAATGTTAATTCATTAACGAATCTATTCGTCAACGTAGCTTTGTTTGTTAAAAATATGGTCAGCGACTATTTTTCGACTTAATTAATATTGCATAGTTTGCAGAGCGTTGAACACTTGTTTGCCAGGTAAAGTCTAAGTACATGTATACATTTGAGCAACATTTCAATAAACAAGATTGAATCGACTTAATTTTCAATTTGTTTGAATATAAATTTTTTATGATAGGGGTACTTTTATAGATAAAAAGAAGACTGTGTTTAAGGTCGATTGCACATAGGTAGCTCTCTTTCTACTGGTGTTGTAAATTGACGTTGGTAGTATAAACGTTCCAGCCTTTTTGGTTTACACCGCAAGCGAATGAAATAGTATATAATTTTAGATTTAGTTTTAAACACTTAATTGTGTTTATTGTTTCGCATTTTGTATCTTACCTTATATATTCTAGATATACTAACACCATACAGCCTTTTTAAACTTTGTTCGTCGTAATACCCGAAAGTTTTATCTTGAATAACGTCATACGATTTTACTATTGCACGTACATCTGAAGAATAGAATTAGAATAATATCTGGACATGTGTTTGGGTTCTAGTGCTGCTGATGAGGAGTAAATTTCCGAAATGGCCAAACAGCTCATAAAAATTGTTACAGTTGGAGTTAACAAATGTGTTATGGTCTCATGTTCATTTACTCCATATCCTTTCGTAAAATATGTTTTTCGATGAAACATAGTTTGGATATGTTTCTACGTTGCTATATCTAAAGTTTTCTATGATGTTTTCGTTGTATGTACGTAAACTGTCTTTTGTTAAATAAACTCACTTGTTGTATCCAGTTTTCGACTTCAGCCGATAAAGATTTGGTCTAAAGGGACGACCAAATCTAGAGATAATTTTTCATCCAAAGGCAACAAAAATTACACAGTTGTAATTTAGAAACTTTTTCAGACATATTTTATTGAAAGTAAAAACATATACTAGTGATATTTTTTTGATAGGTAAATGCCTCCAGATTTATGCCGAGTCGATTTTGAAAAAAAAATAAATGAGAGGTATACTAAAAAGTCTTACATTTGCGTTCATAGCACATCACTCTTGGAACAGATACTCCGTCAATTTCCACAGAACCACACAAACAACTACACTGCTCAGAGCATTTGACAACAAGAGCTAAAAAGAGTGTACACCTCAATAACATCTTTGACAAAGTGATAAGTAATGTAATATCTTTGTTTCGACGTAATAACGAGAATCGACTCGAAATATCATTGATTGAGATGCACCTGTTGAAAAAAAATCGTACAAGAAAACAAATCTATGATTGATTCAGAAACCAAATAACAAAGCAAGTTTATTACCAAAGCAGGAATGACACTATAATTTTAACGACCCGAAATAAAAATCAGATACATAGCTCCTGTCACAATCGGTAAACGTTACGTGAAATCCTGAGTTTTCATTCTGAAAAGGAACAAAGGTTTGTGATTATACCCCAACTTTTTAGAAATAACCTCATAGCACTCTTACCAGTCTATCTCGGTCTTCCCGTAAATTATATTCATTTGCTGTTGTATTGTTACGATTTACAGTGAGCAATGCTCAATGCCGTTTTGATAAATTAAATTCACTTAACTGCAAGCCTGGAAATTGAGTTATTATTGAAAGCATCTTAGTTCTTTTATGATTAATTTCATCCGTTAACGCAATTCAAGATTATTGATCATTATGATATTTTAGCATTGTCCTCGAAAAAAAGGCTTAATTTCAGAATTAGGTTCAAGTTTCAAAATTCTTTCTGATTACCGAATTTAAATCTTTTTAAGTACTTTTTCGTTTTCCCTTTATGGCATAAGCTCTAAGTGACGAACGTTTCAATTTCAATATATCAATCGAAAAGACAACAGGGGACACCTACAACGACTAAAAATACAATCACATGCAACAATTAAGAGGGAACTTCAAGAGAACAGCATAAACATAAGACAAAAGACAAACTTAAATGACGATAGTAAACAGTGTTCAAAGGATGGGTTGCAATAAGCCGTACGCCCTCACCCCAACTCCCTCGGAATTTTAATATATTCCAATCTAACCTACAATATATGAAGTTTAAGATTGCGCAATAAAAATATCAAAAGACGCATTTGCAAGTCATGTGATTACGTGATTTTACTAGGACTCCTGACAAAATGGAAAGCAAAAAAGATTGACACGTTGCCAAAACATCAATAAACATTTTTTTATATTAAAATAATATGCATTTGGTACCAATACATCCATGATATAATTTTTTAAATAATCGATTTCTTTTTTGAAGGGACATACTACAGTTTACCATATAACTCTTTGTGCGAAAAATCTACACTAATAGTTATTTTTTTTTATGAAATTGAGGACTTTGCTACTCCATTTTCTTATATTTTCTTGTTATCAGTATGAATTTGTGCTTGTCTGACATATGTTCATATTTTTATAAATACATATTTTCAATATTTATGTAAATCTAATAAAAAAACATAGGGTTACTGGGCCTAAATAAAATGACATATATATATATAATAGTGTTGCACACAGCTCTATACAATATGAATGATAATGTGTTGGTAAGGTGTGCTGCAAAGGTAGAATATATGATTCCGAATGCCAACAGTGATGAAAATAACCTTTTTAAACCTGTTAACATCGGAAAATCCAGCAAGGTCTTCGGCTAGATTTGAACCCCTGTTTAGGCTAGGTGGCCGAGTGGTCTAGGGCGCTGGACATAGTGCAGGCGGTGTTGCCATAGATGACAACAAACATGGGTTCAAATCCAGTCGAAGACCTTGCTGGATTTTCCGATGTTAACAGGTTTAAAAAGATTATTTTCATCACTGTTGGCATTCGGAATCATATATTCTACCTTTGCAGCTCACCTTACCAACACATTATCATAAATAAAATGACTGTGGACTTAAAGGCTTTGCTACCGGATTTGACATGTTCAACACGACGGGTGTCTTATAAGAATAAGAGATGCTTACTCCACCGGTGCACCTGATCTTACCCATTGTTTTTATTGAGGCCGTGTTGTTAATCTCTGTATGCGTGGGTGTATTCATTTTTCTTTTCTGTGTCATACTCGTGTTATATCTTTGTTTCATTGTTTTCCCGATGTTGCCAATGTCCTTGGATTATTTGTTTTAAATTCACGATTCGTTCTCACTTCCTTTAATATGTGTTCTACTCTTAAAAGATTTGTTTGATTTTCGAAATTTTGGCCTAGGACACAAACACTGAGACATCGATTGTTTAAATGTGAATATTATGCCCTTTATTTGGTATAATTAAAAAATATGTGTACTGAATATTAACAGGTTTTATTATGAATTATACTAATTATGCAAACACAGCCTTCAAAACATTTTAAGTATCATTTTTGAGCTCGACTTGGCTATGAGCCCTAAGTGTACTAAGCCTGCTGCACACATACCACGTGACCTTTAAAAAGAAATTTAAATGATTAAAAAAAGTTTTTTCAGAAGCCACGCATTTCAGTTTTATTATTAAGAAGAGAATCAACTCAGAATAATTCTGCAATCTCTTGTCTAATAAAACTACATCATCACTGATGCAATAAAAAAATATTCCTGCAGGTATGGAAGGTCATTACACTTTCATTGTGATAACCTTCCCTACCAACTATGAAGCCTAATAAGAACAACTTCTCAGTAAACAAAGGCCTGTAAAACTAGAAATAAATGTATATCTATTATATTTTAACTCAGGCAGCTGGTGGTTGTTAGATTTGTATATTAAACAGTGCCACCTGTATAGGAAAGTTATGAGCATTCTGGAACATATCGAAGTCCTTTTCTGAGTAAACAAATTCTGCTAAAGGGTAGTACCAATTCGAAGATGTAATACATAGATATAACGCATGAAATTAACAATGTTATAATTACAAATTGGAAAATAGGCGATCAAATTTCTTCGGAATATCTTTTATCATATACACAGATGATGTGTAAAAATTATTCCACGGCTAACATAGATTGTTTCGAATAAGAAAAAAAAACAATTTAACATCAAGGAAATCCAATAAGAAAAAAATATAACAAAAAATATATCATCTTTCTAAACCAGATTTTGCTCAGCTTATTTTTTCAAATTGTCAGGATAGAAGAAAATCTATTCAAGGTCTTAAGTGCTATAATTTGCATATATGAATTAACAAAACATTTTTATCCGAGTCAGATCGAAAATAATATTTCATATATACACTGAATGTTCACTTTAAGAATATACTATAATTTTTTTCAATTTAATCATATGCCTTGCACGCCTTACTGGCTTGCCATTTTGCATACACAATTCTTAATTAATAAGTAATCTTTTGTACTATTATTAATTTGGTTCCGAATGCAAGGGACGTTTTAATCTTAGAACGATCAATTTCCAAAACATTCCAGCTTCTGCTGCTTATTGACTGTATCATTCGTTTAACGAGAGCTAGCACAAATTATACAGACTTGCCATTAGACATAGCTATCTCCGTGACCGCCTAATTAATCAATGATTGGAAAAAATTCCTTCTGATATGATCACTAAAAACGTTCTTCAATAGATACTAGTGTCAGTCCCTTGAGAAAAAATTTTCGGTCCAAACTCTGATTCAAGATTTTCCTTTTACTTAATACTGGGATGATCATTTCTTTCAACTGTCTGCATGTGACCTTTCAATCGCAACTGCTGTTGAGTTAATGCCGGACGCTATCGCAATGGAAGGGGATGTTCGGTACGCCATAAAGCCGGTTAACCCGAATTAATACGATATCCTTACTATTGACAATACCAAGTTTTTAGACTATGTCAACCAAATGTACCCACAAGAACTGAAACTTAATAAAGCAAACAATGATTCAAAATACTGCCTATTTCTCGATCTTACTATCATCGTTGACGCTGCTAAAATTAAAACTAAAATTTATGATAAAAGGGGTGATTTTGATCTACTATTACTAATTTCCCTTTTCTACACGACGACGTTCCTGTAGCTCCATCATACGGGGCGTTACTCTTGATGACTTAAATGAACGCAACCTTACTATCGCATCAAAACTTTTACAACAAGGTTACAGATTTCATAAATTGTTAAACACATTTAAGAAGTTTAATAAAAGATATGAACATTTGATATCTAAATATGGTGTTACTCGCAAACAGCTTATTACTTTGTGCATTTCTCACCGCTTCATTTTTACGGAAATGTTGTTTTCAAAATATTTTAAAAAACTGATAAAAAATTTCAGAAAAACTGGGGCGTAACTTACATTCCTTACGTACTAGGGGATATTGACAGGATATTCTTCGTGATTTCGCTAAATTGGCTTTGGGATCCAATGACCTGAAGATTTTACAGGTATACTGGCCTCTCACTTATACTTTACCAAAACCTTCGGGGAGTTTTGAATTTGATTTTTCTTCCGTAGTCCGACAGTGTTTTACCAGCAGACTAGGCTCCTTGAGCTAGCCGGCAGTTTAGCGGCGAGCACTCCTTGACCTACCTTTCTAAACTCCTTTACCCATCTTTCTAAATTACGTTTTGTCTTATTCTTTCCTTCTCAAGGTTGTCGTTTTGTAGTTAGTAGTCTACCTGTATTTGGTTTTACTTGTATATTGGGAAACGGGATAGAGAAAGGGGATGTTTGGGTACCCATAAACCGGTTTAACCCTACCGCTAGCTCTTGCTAGTGCCGGTACCAAGTCCGGCTATCCCGATTTCCTATCGTTGTCGTTGTCTACGTTGGTCTTTTTGCTGTTTTTCTTGTGCAGTTCCCTAGTAGATTATGGCCCGTGATTTGAATTTCCGGCCATTGTAAGTGTTTACTGCTATCTTTGCCGTATATTAATGTAGAACAAAATAGCGACAAAATCATATAAAATCTGTTACAAGCCTTTCAAAATTTTTGCAAGTGTTATTTTGATGAATTGCGTGTGGCAAATTAATTTTTTCACCTGAATGCATAAAAAAAGGTGTAACTTCTTAAACAATTTTTGTTATAAAATTTGTAATTTCAAGCACATGTTCCATCTGTTGCATAAGAAATCAATTTATAAATACATATAGATAATTAATTCTTAATATGTGAAATCACGAGTAAAACCATTTCTTATAAAACCACTATACAAAAAGTGAATCACGATGTATGGAGAGCACAGCTTGAAAAAAAAATGAATCACATTTAACAGGTTAGGTTTCGGAAACTGTTGGCACAAACTGTGAACTTATGTAGGATTTTACCCAGTCGTTTTGTTTGAGGATAGACTGGATGATACCAACAAAGTATTACCTAAATATGCGAAAGGGAAAACAGCAATATCAGTGACAGTAATAGAGTACCAAACATTTAAATATACCTACAAACAGAAGAAACGCTCGACTTGGTTTAGGCTGCTTAATTAGATATAGCTAAATATTTTCAGTCATATTTATTCTTTTTATGTATTTATATATGGAATTGTCGGGAAGTTAAACTCACAATTACTTCGGTAATCAATATATATATTTATTTAATCACCAGAATTGCATAAAATGTATGCAATACTTTTTTTAACATGTAAAATGACATTAAATATTCACGTGCAAAACTCAAAATGAAATAATGAAAGAATATGATATAAATTCCCGAGGTACAATATCTCTACAAAGACATGGTAAGGTTCAACAAATGGAACAAAGCTTTTATTGTTCACAAAAAGGGACAGAGATAAAATGGTCAACATTTCGGCCTGGCAGCATCATCTAAGGAGCAAACGGGCAGAAAATTGGAAAAATAATTATAATTCTTGGCGAGAGAACTGTGCCTTTTTGTCATTTTTAGTTTGCTTTGTATTGTATTACTATTTTGTCATTTTTATCTTTAAGTTGTAGACTACAATTTTTTTATTTTGTTTATGATTAGCAATAGAAGGATATGGAGTAAATTCAGATGAGACAAAGTCTCTACAAATACATGGTAAAACAAAGTAATGGAACAACGCTTTTATTGTTGTTCTCCATCTTGAAATGACCATGAGGCCTTCAACAATGAGCTATGCTCATACCTCATAGTAAGTTCAAGACGGCCATAGCATCGGTTTTGTCGGAACTCATTGCTAGGTGTCGAGCAATTCTTACAATGGCAGTCATCCTTTGTCAGATACCAAGACAACCACATCACTTTAAACAACCATATGGCACTCATCGAGTGAAAAGTAAAATAAATTTGTATACTTAAATCATGATATATGGGCACAATAAACAGGTGGTCAAAATGAATGAAAAAAAAGAAATGAAAAAGCCAATATCTGATAGTATGCTAGTAAATCCTTAACATAACGTGCTAATAGCCATGTTGTACTGCAACGTATGGTAAATAGTTGATATACAAAGGACAACATCACACTTTAATAAAGTACATGATGTACAGATAACAAAATACCGAAGTTACTGTGAATTTAATTTCTGCATGTGCGCATTTCGAGAACTTATGTATCTTCAGTGCAGACACAACTTTCCAACCGCCCAGCAAAGAATATATTTATGCCCTTCCAGTTGTACAAAAGTGGTTCATCTGATAAGCGCTACTGTAAGAATACCCATCAATGTACCATGAAATATACCCATTAAATTATGGTTACATTAAATGGTATAATTTAAATGGCTTTGTTCATTATACTGATTTTCTAAAAAAGTTTAATATTAACCATTAAAAAGGGCATGAACTGGAAATAATGGCCACTAATTTGGACTGAATTTTTTATTAATGGGAATGAATTATTAGGTAATGGCCATTAAATTAAATGGATACAATGACCATTATTTTTTCTTAGTTAGGGGTTATTGGGCATGAATTCTTTTACAAAAAGTTAAATAGACATTAATTGTAGCCATAATTAATAGCACCATTACTTTTTCGGGATATTTAATGGCCATGACTGTATTTTAAAGGGCATTAATTTTTTTGTCCTATTTTAATGTTCATTAAAATATCAATTAATTTTTTTGTTAGCCATATTTTAATTGGCATTAAAATTTGTTAACCACATTTTAATGTGCATTAAAATAACAATTATTTTTTTGTTTGATGACCATGAAAAAAGTAATGGGAACACAGAACATTTTAATGGCCATTAAGACGTTTCATTGTTTAATGGCCATTAACATCTTAAAAAACATGGTTTGTTATTTCAATGACCGTAATCTCTTAATTGACATAAACACATGTACAACCATACTGTAGACAAACTTTAGTGCGCTTTACACTTATGTTTATATCTTGTTGAAAATCAAAAATGCACCTACAATATAGTCAAATCTGCATAAGTGGAACCCTTTTTAATGAACAACTCTGACTACAAAAGACTCTTAACCAACAACATGTAACCTCTATATAAAGTAGAGTGCTTTTAGGGGTCATCCGTACTATTTGTCAACCATTTTCCAAAGTGTACAAAACACACACTTTTGCAAACCATCCACCCTCCCTCAAAGTGTACATCAACAATTTTCAAATACCAGGTATGAAAATAAATAATCAAGTTCTTTTTTAGAACATTAAGTATTGATACTGATTTCTTTTTTCTAGGTATCTTTGCGAAAGTTGAAATATTATAATTGTTTTATCTAGTGTTTCAATGGATTTTTGTAAAATAAAGAACGTATGCATGATTGTATAGTATTTACTTGATAAATGAAAGTAGTATGGTCATAGAAGGTATACACATAATAATGAAAATGAAATAATACTGAACTCCATGGGCACCCCGTAAAAATAAAAGTTGTGAACCCTTCCCAACTAAACCGTCAATTTCCTTTTTCAAAATACTCTGATATATCCCCGAGACGGGCATTTAAAAGTATGATGAAATACTCAAAGGATACATGGCAAATGTCTCTGTTACTAGCTCCTTTAGCTCCATGCTCTTTTAGCATCAACAACGGTTCTTCAGCAATGCCTCAGCTGTCCTCATGTCAACTTCACGTCGGCTTCTAGTTCTCTGTGCCAGGTGAATCTTGGCCTCAATCTCTTCCTATTTCCTTGCAATTGTAGGGCTAAGAAAGAGACTTCTGTTAGGTGTTTGTTGTTTATTTTCGTATGGTGTGACCAAGCCATGTCCATTTCCTTACAATGTCAATTCTTCAATTGGATGTTGGTCACGGCAAATAATGCTTTTAAAATTAATTATCTGGTAATAATTCTATTATTACTATAATTTACTAGTATCTCGTAATCTGATTGGATAATGCTACTTGTTGAAAAGAATTTATAAATCGATATTTCCTTTAGCCGGACTACTTTTCCGGTAATGTAGTGTCCAATGTAAACAACATGGCGGCCGTTGTTATCGTAGATGCGCTGTATCAATAAAACTAAAAAACGGTGCGATTCCAAACGTTTCCTTGACAAAAATATGAATAAAATAAATGATTAAATCCCTAAGAGAATTTTACGCAAATATTTTCATTCAAGAATTGTGAGAAGGTTCGTCTGCTCGGTTCACGATGGCGACTTTTCAGCTAGAATTTCCCTTCGATATAGAAGAAAATGACATTTTTTGCTTGCTGGAGGTATTGCAAAATGATATAGAGGGATTTGACGAACTGGTATTTGAGCAACAGCCAAATCAGACAGAAAACCAAGGCACCACGGACACTGAAATTCCGACAGTGTCTCATGAACCTGAACTCCCTACAGTTGTTCCTCAGACTCAGCCTGAAAATGTAGAGCCACAAATACCTGAAATGGGCACAATACTTCCAATAGTCACTCCACAGTCTGAAAGCCCTGAGCCACAACCTCCAACAGCTCATACTGTTCAAGAAAACAATAAACCAGCAAGATTTAGACAACTCGATGATCAAGGGCTCTTATTGCTGGAACAAAATCAGTACAGTGAAGCCACAAAAAAGAACACAAAATGGGGAACTAGTGTTTTTAATGGTACATATTTGTTCCAGTCTGCAAGGCCAAAATAAAATTTCTTGGTTCTTATTCCCATCCCATTTTCTATCTTTTTTGCATTCAACAATAAAGAAGGGAAATGATATATTTCTATCTTTTTATATAAAAAAAAACTCGATATCTACATGTACTTTTGTTCATTACTATTGGGGAAAGGTAATTAATAAAGTGAACAAAAAATACAATCATTTCTCTTTCAATGAGAGTAAAATGCTAATTAGCATATCAAACAAGGAATTTTATTTTGGCCTTTCACATGTATTTGCTTTAATAAGCTGATAAAATAGTAATTTGCTTACCTTGTGATAATATAAACTGTACATCCAATTAAAAAAATAATCTGTTCCTGATGTGCGAATGAATAATCCTCATGTGTACAAATGAATATTTTTTTCCTACTTTTTGTATGTGCAAATGAATAATCCTTCCTACAAGTATAGTGTGTGTAAATGAATAATCCTTCCTATGAGCATGATGAGTGAATGAATAAATCTTCCTATGAGTGAATGAATAATTATTCTTCCTATGAGTGAATGAATATAAATCTTCCTATGAGTGAATGAATATAAATCTTCCTATGAGTGAATGAATAATCCTTCCTGTGAGTGAATGAACAATTCTGCCTATGAGTGAATATATAATCCTTCCTGATGACTGAATGAAAAATCCTTCCTGCATGTTTTTGGGAGTAATAATCCTTTCCATGTGGGAACAAATAACTCATGGACTATAAGTGAAGATACTCCAGACCTACCAAAGCACCAATCAGTCTTGAAATTAAATAAAAAAAATCAAAACACGACTGTTGCCCTGCGAGGAGTGGAAATATACGTATATACCTAACCTGCACAGATGCCATCTATGAAAAGTAAAAAATAAACATTATGTTATTAACTGATACAATCCAAAACAACATGTTATGCAATAAATACAATAAATCATTGTTCAATTGAAAATCGAAAGACATAATGTAGAAAAAAATTATCAAAATGCGTAAAATCAGGTACCCGAAAGGGTAAATATGACCTGCTACGTATACCAAAGCAACAAAATGTAAAAAGTGTGGAATCTTATTCTCACATTCAAAATCGGTTTTTTCTTTTCAGCATGGTGTATGGAGCGTTTGGGTCATGTCGTATCCTTCAACACAATATCCAAGACTGAGCTAAATGATCATCTACGTAAATTCTACGCTGAAGCTCAACCGAAGC
>MJUU01039636.1:3120-48555 GCA_002080025.1 Modiolus philippinarum
TGTTGTTATCTTGGAATACAACAGATATAAGAGTTATCTTTTATATTCCATAATTTTTCAAATTAATTTTTTGGTTTGGTAATAAAAAATGGTAATTTTAAAACCCCT
Organism: Modiolus philippinarum; assembly: GCA_002080025.1. Taxonomy (NCBI): domain Eukaryota; kingdom Metazoa; phylum Mollusca; class Bivalvia; order Mytilida; family Modiolidae; genus Modiolus; species Modiolus philippinarum. Next base: position 3,229 of record MJUU01039636.1, read on the forward strand.
TTTCCCACCATATATTAAACTTTCTACTAGAAATTTATTTACAGTAGTATAAGGGAGGCAATTCATCTTTATTTGTATTAAAAATATAGAAAGTTTTTAAAGGGAGATAATCCATTTTTTAAAACAAAGAGTTATTTACTGCTGTACATGTATAATCATACTTGTGAACTGGCTTTAAAAATTTAAAACAAATGATAAGAAAACTTCATGCTTTATTGATCCATATTATTTTTGTGATTGATTATTTTTATGAAAATACATGAACTACCGTACTGTAACACCAATGAAAATGTTTGATTAACTTAGATATTATAATATACTTTCTATTATTTATTGGGATAAATTTTATTTTATTAAATATTGAAAACTGATGCCTTCTTGATTTCTTGCTTAACTATATTTTGGTGATTCCTTGCAATATATTCAGCCTTCATTATCTAACTTTGAGATTCTTTAAAGAGGAGGTCTTTTTTCAGAAATATCATGGCAGTTGAAGCACTACTATTTCACTCTGATGTTAGAGATGTATGACTTTAATTTTTCATTATCTCTTGTTTTCTATTTTTCACACATCAATTTTGTTTTGGGTTCATATCCAACATACGGCCAATCTATCAATAAAAGAATTTCAGATTGGACCAGTGTTCTCATATCATGTATATACTGTTATGTGACTGACCAAAATGGACAATGGATGTTTTCATACATTAAATCATCCACAATTATGCAGTTTTGGATTTCTGTCAACCATTCCTGATATAATACCAAATGTATATGGGAATAACACAGGATATTGGGTACTAAGACTGGTATCATCAATGGAGAGAAGCATTGAACAGTTACTGTACAGGAAACTTGGTACTAGCTTAGTTAGTACTAAGTTCCCTTTACGATTAAAATTCATTGATTTTCTCCATTGGCGGTACCAGTCCAAGTACCAATATCTGGTGTTGTTCCCATATGTTGACACCCATCGATTTGAAAGTACTCACATTTCCAGTTGCCATTTAATTTGTAGTTTACTGCAGTTTACACAAATTAAATACTGATAAATTAAGGTTTAAACCAATGTATATTACAAGTTTATAAGAATTTACTGCTCATTAAACTTAATTATTCTACTAGTTAAAACAGATTTAATGGTAAGAATTAGTCAATTAAAATTTTGATTTATTCAGATTTAATATATATTAAATCAAAAATAAATTTCTAGTTTATATAAATTTAATATATATTAAATCAAAAATAAATTTCTAGTTTATACAAATTTAAAATATCTTAAATCAGAAATTAAATTTGTAGTTTATACAAGAGTAATATGTATTAAACCTGAAGTTTAAACAAATTTAAACTTGACATTAAATGGGGCGTAAATTTGGGAATTTAATTGTAAAATTAAACCTAATGTAAACTTAAAGTAAATGAGAAGTTTTCAAGAGAAATAAACTTGTATTATATTTCTAAATTTGAAATTTAATGTTCATATAAGATGCATTTAATTTTCCAATAAATGTATCATTTCGTGCAGTGTTCATGCAGTGAATATTACAACCCTTCAGTCGTTAAGGAGCCAACTGCGATAACTGTCGATAATAATGGTAACTGTTATGTTACGTCAGAGAATGATCATGATGTAGTGATGATTTCAGCGGACGGTGAGGAAGTAAAACAACTCCTTGATTGGACAGATGATCTTGATCGTCCATATGGAATATATTATGACAAGACGAAAGACAATCTATTAATTGTAAACTCTATGGGACGGGCCTTCTTGTATAATGTGCTTAAGTAATTGGAAACATTTGTATTTACAAGAACATATTAAATGCGATAATTAAGATGACAACAATGTGTTTACCTGGTTTGAACAGTTTTTGTGGTCTGATAAATGATAAATTCAATGATAAAAGGATCTGATGCACAGTAAGGCATATTCTTTTTAAACATAACACGTCGAAATACCTATCCTCTCGTGATTTTTAATTCGCGGATCCAGACGGGTTTCTGTGAAGGAGGTTACAGTATACCCTTTTCTAGAAAACTTTTTTTTCAAATTTCTTACACAATTTTGACAAAATTTTTTTAAAAAGATTAAAACCCTTTTTTGCTGCCTTGATGAACCGTTGCTGTAAGATTAATAGCGACATAGTATTGGCATACAGAAAACGTGCTGGTGGAAAAACTAACACACGCTATTGGAAAAGCTGTCTTTAAATTGCACATACCTATCTGTTTTTTACCTTCGTCAGTCTTTATTGTTCGTCTTTGATCATTGCAAGTATATCCAATTTAAGTATAAACTGATTCTCAAACATATCAAAACTTACTTTATAGTAGATGGTTATCAACAATCTACAAATCAGTTATTTGGTCAACATAACTTATTAAATCGCCATGTTTTGTACTTCTTATACTGACAAGACTGATTAGTCCCTATTCATTACATGTTGTTAAAGTAAATAATTATATAATCCTCTTTTTTAATAAATAATGACGTTGATCAAATACTCAATTACTAAAACAAAGTATTTTTACTGAAAAGAACAAGGAAACTAAACGTAATGCCTGACATTTTGTCATATGTTAACCTAGCTAACACACTAACAATATGCTTAATGTTATCTTATCTTATCTTAACACAATAATACACATCTACAATGGCTTGAAAATTTTTGATTCATGATTTCGAATATTGGATTACATAATTCTCGTTTGTAATCGTCTTTGTAGTTTGTTTTTTCTGTCTTTTGACTATTTAGTTTTCTGAGTTGTCTGTTCATTTAAGGTAGATCGACACTAATACACGGCGCATTCGATTGGCGCATTTGTGTAACACGAATCGGATGCGGAATTGACTTGATTTTCAAGCCGGAATAATCCTGTATTGGCCTATTCCTTGTGACGTCAGAATAGATTGACATATACTTTCCCGCCAATTAGCTCCCTTTACCCGTAAATATTGTCTATTACGTAAACTATATCAAATAACTTTCTTAATCGAACGGTGACATGTAGATTTTTTCAGCGTAACAGATAGCTTAAGTATATATCTCTGAAATATCAAAAAATAAAAAAAATCTGTCTGATATTTATTTTATATGAAAGATAAACAATAAGCACGTTCTCACAGTTCCCTATATATTCTTTGTAAATATTACTGAAAAATACTGAATTTGGCCTGATTTTCAAAGCTTGATTACAGGAAAAGATGATCGGTGACATATCATTTTTATTTTATTTTCGGAACATATAGGTAAAGACCTACAAAATATTTGAAAAGAAAAAAATTCTGTCTGATATTTTTATCAGGATCGAACTACCTTAAGTACGTCTTGTTATCTGTCACAGCTCGAAATTTGTTTAAGATTTTTTCATGTGACTATCGTTGTTTTCTAAAAGTGTTAAAATTGATTTGATTGGGTCTTTGTTACAATTTTCATACCATATTAAAACTATGAAAATACATTTTTTATCCATTTAATCAATATCTTTTCATATATTTACAGTGACATTCTGTTTTCAATTATCTTTTATTGTTAATCGTGGAGTGCTTAATGTTTGAGGACACTTTGCCATTTAATTTTATGTTTGTTGACTACCCCGTATCTATGACAAAAGGGATACGTGTATGTAGCGTTGCTCGACATTTAGCAATGCCTTAAGCTCAAGCCGGTGCTAGGGGCCGACTTAAACTTACTATGATTTATTAGCAGAGCTCATTGTTGAAACCTCATGGTGACTTCAAGATGAAGAACAACAATAAAAGCGTTGTTCCATTGCTTGGTTTAATCCTGCATTTGTAGAGACCCTGTCTCCTGTGCATTTTCTCCATATCCTTTCATTTTCAATGCAATTTCCAAACCAAAATTAATCTTTAATCCTCGGGTACTTTGTTTTATGAAGTTTTATACTCCAGTTGATGTAGATTTTCATAATGACAACACCGACTTATGTTCAATACTGAAAGTCAGCGTTTGATTTCGCTCAACTAGCTTATGATTTACTTCTTTCAATGGATTATTTAGTTAATATGTCTATCAGACACAATTTGTCTGTCATTGGCATTTGGCTTTTGCATCATCGCCTATATCCAAAACATTGTCATTCCTGCTACACATTCGCAACATCGAACTATAACCTTTATAGTTCATCCATAGACTTTTCTTGGACTCATAGTTATTTAGATAGTTTGCCGTGACTCGCAGCGACTTCAACAGTTTGCTGTGAAGTTAGAATGCACAACCTAACTGAAAGGTAAAGTATGGCTGTTCTAGGTATATTTGACATAAAAAGAGTACATGGCAATCGGGGATGGTACAAAACCGTATTTTTATTTCAAATCTCTTTCCTTAGCTGATTTTGGCTTTACATTTAGATCATATTGATTATTTGTTCTCTGTCAGATTTCAAACATCTCTCAGTTAATGGTCTTCCAACGTGTAGATTGTATCTGCACTGAAAATACATAAGTTGTCTAAACGCGCATAAGAAGAAAGTAAATTTACAGTGAATGTCATTTCTTAGATAATTAAAAGTAGTTTCATCTAAATAGAATGTTCAGAATACTACTTACATTTTTGTAAGTATTAAAATTATTACAATCGATATTTTCGTAAAGATAAGATTGTTCTTTTATGAAAAATACAATTGTACGAATCAATCAAATCAAATCAATCATTTAGATCTCGTTCACCAGATCTTGAGCTAAGTTTCCTTCAATTGTTCAAGTCGAATTTATGGTACTATTATTCAAGAATATCTCCTCCGAAGAAATGTTTAATAGTGATCAAAATAGAGTAAAAATTTCATGATATATTGTTCAGAACACCAATGTATTTCAATTCAGACTAGAAAAATTTATCATTATTATTCATGCTTACTTTCACACAAGTCTAAACTACATAATTTTGAATTTGAAATAAATTTAAATCTTATACAAATATAACAAGTAATAACTGTGTTCGAAAGTGAAACACAAAAGTCGCCCAAACCCCCATTGATCAGCATCCTTTTTTTGGAATTTTTTTTTGTTGGAGGTACATTTCCATAAGGTGATCCAACTTTGTACCAAATATGAATTACTTCTTTAGTTTTGTCTTTGTTAGTTATGTTTGTGGCACCGATCTGTCCTTGTCTTTGTTTGAATACTGGATGATTACAAAAGCTTTTCAAAATTTAACTTGGTACTGTTTGGGGGTTAGAGAAGTAACACGTACCTTGATTTTAATTGGTTATGTCTCAGGGTTAGCAAAAGACATTAACCAATCAGCTACCTAACAGACCTTTCAAAAACATATATGCCTCACTTACCGTGTGACGGGTGCTATTAACAGAGCAGGACATGCTTACCCTTCCGGAGCACCTGATGTCACTCTCAGTTTCACTGGAGTTCACACTGTGAGTGCTTTTGTTCTGAATGTTGTAATTTCTGTTTCTGTGCTTTGTATCTGTCTAACGTTATTATTTTTGCGTCTAACGTCATTGTTTTCTGTGTTCTCGTTTTTGCCCTGTCTTTGGACTTCGACTTTTGTGAATTTCACCCCTTTGTTCCTTCGGTATTCTACTGCCGTTGTTTCTGTCCAGGCATCTCTGAGAACTAAGCTGGACAAAAATAGGCGGAAGAAAGAAAGAAAGAAACAATAATGATAATAACAAAGAAACGGACCAAAACAATATGTCGTCCCGACTACGTCTGGGGCGACATAACTAGATTTGCAATTGTAAGCAATAGCTGATGTGGCCCCTGGAGGCCAATTCCATGCTTCCATTTGTTAGCAGCGTCAAAATCTACCTAGAAATAAAATTTCATTGAAATCGGACAAAGTTGAAATTTTGACGTATTAATGCCGCCATCTTGGAAATGGCGGCCATTTTGGATTTTTTTTTGCGTGATGTCCATCTCCTTTTGGTGATCCAACTTTTTGGCAAATATAAATGAATTTTGTCAAGCCATGTTTGAGATTTTGTAATTTTTATTTTAATCGGACAAATTTAAAGTGTTGACGTAACTTGGCAGCCATCTTGGAATGGCGGCCATTTTGAAAATTGTTTTGGTTGCATGCACCTCTCCTAACAATGATCAAACTTTGTACCAAATATGAATGAATTCTGTTAAGGCATCTTTGAGAAAAAGCCCGGACAAAAATAGATGGAAGAAAGAAAGAAAGCGTAATAATAACAAAGAAACGGACTAAAAACAATATAATGTCCCGACTACGTCTGGGGCGACATAACAAGATTTGCAATTACAAGCAATAGCTGATGTCGCCCCAGACGTCTAAGTCGATGATTCCATTTTGTTCGTAATATCAAAATCTACCTAGAAATAAATTTTCCTTGAAATCTGACAAGGTTGAAATTTTGACGTATTTTGGCGACCATATTGGAAAGCAGCCATTTTTTTTTTCATTGGAATTTGTTCGCAGTGTTAAATTCTGCCTACTAGTCAATTTTTGTTGAAATCGTATGAAGTTGAAAATTGTTACGCATTTTGTGTTCGCATAAATTCCTTCCTCTCATCTTATTGAACATTTATACAAAATATGAACAATTTCTTCAAAGTTGATCCTGAGATATTGAAGAAAGTTGAAATTTTTTACACGTTTTGGCAGCAATCTTGGAAATGGCAGCAATTTTGAACAAAAATTTTCGTATTAATTTCTTCCTCTAATCTTATTACACATTTTTAGAAAATAACATCAATATGTTGACGTAAAATAGTGCCCATCTTGAAAATGGCAGCCATTTTGAAAATTTTGCCGATGCATGCATATCTTCATATGGTTGTCCAATTTTCTGCCAAGTATGAATGAATTCTGTCCAGGCAACTTTGAAAAAATGGGAGGACAAAATCATTGCAAGAAAGAAAGAATAACAAAGAAACAGACAAAGAACAATATGTCGTCCCGACTACGTCTGGGGTGACATAACTAAATTAGCAATTGCAAGCAATAGCTGATGTCGGCCCAGATATCAAAGTCGATGTTTCCATTTAGTTTGTAGTGTCAAAATTTACCTAAAAATCAATTTTCGCTGAAATCGACGTATTTTGCCGGCCATCTTCTATATGGCGGACATTTTGCAAAATTTTCTCGAATGAATTCCTTCCTCTCATCTAATTAAACAAAAAAATACAAAATATGAACTAATTCTGCCATTCAGTTTCTGATTTATTGAATCCTCAATATTTTGACGTAAAATGGCAGCCATTTTGAAAATATTTGTCAATGTATCACATCTCCTTATGATTTCCCAATTTTTTGCGCAGTTTGAACAAATCTGTAAATTTCATTAAAGGTGAAACACATCATAACTTCCTTCATTTAGACATCTTTTGAGGCCTTTAGCCCCAACCCCTTTTCAGGGCTATAGGAGGAGGTTCCTAAGGCGCTAGGATAAGAGTATGGGTTTAATGAACAAAATATATCTTGGGCAAAAAAATTGAGTATTTTCTTGTGCGGTTAGGGACTAAAAAGATAAATCAGGGGGGTCCCAGAGGGGGGATGTGCCCCTCTGTACTGGGGGTTCCAAGGGGGCATAAGCCCCCTGGCCGGCAGGCAACCATGGGGATCATACATCGTCACTAAATAGCCTAGCATATAGCTCAAAAGGTTCGTTTTTGAATTTTGATGACTTAGGGATTGTAGTATGTACTGCAGAATTTTTTTTAAAAAAAGTTGCAGCTTGATTTTGAAGAGCAAAGGTTTTCTTGAATATGGCGGCTATTTTGAATCCGAAAACTTCATGAAAGGTAAAAACTCATCATAATTAAGTTTTTGACCAAATATGAAATTATTCAAACAGATGGCAACGAAGAAAATTCAGATTAAAATTTTTCAATCAGACAACACTGCGTATTTGTCGGTCATTTAAAAATGGCGGCCATTTTGACATTTTATTTTTGGATAGATTTCATCCGCTATTCATACTGAACGTTTCTATAGTAGGTTTTATGAACGTCCTTCCAGTGGTTTAAGAGATAATTGACGCCGAGTGTTTTCAGGTGTATTTGTGGAATTTGGCAAAAAATCGTTTATTCGCAGCCATTTTGAAAATGAAATGACGGCGATTTTGAAAAGATGTTTTATGCATATCTACTAATGGTGATTCAGCTTTGTGTCAAATATGAATTGATTCTGTCCAGGCATCTCTGAGAACTCAGCCTGACAAACTTTTTCAGACAAAGAACAATATATCGTTCCGACTATATCTGGGACGACATAATAATAATAAGAAACGGAGCAAAAACAATAAGTCGCCAAACTTCGTTTGGGCGACTTAATTAGAGCCAATTTTATACACAATAATGAAGTCATGAACGGACCAAATAACACGAGGAAACGGGGCGTCTTTGATGACCACTATACATTAAAGGGGATGGAAAAACTGTTGAAAATTGCTTAAAGTCGACTTGAACATGTGTAGTTTTAATACTGAAAAAAATTTAAAAAAAATTAAACGAATGGAAAATTTTTGGCTCCCCCAGGTCTCCCCCCTTAAATCTTATGTCAGAATCCTGTTTTAACAGAACAAATTGTTTTATTGTAAGTATTTAAATCAAGATTTGTTGGAAAAATATTAACTCCTTAGAACAAATAACATTTCAATATCTATACCCAAACTGCAAAATCTTGCATATGTAAGAAATATGAAATAATATATGATTTGAATATCACTTATCTATAAGCTTTTTAATTTGGGAATGAACGAAACAAAAATTTATTTTTTTACAAAAAGCTAATGATCCCGCATCAATGGAATGATCAACATGGATGTAGCATTGCTTGACATCTTCAATGGATTCCACTCAAACCTGTGCTAGGAGCCGTCTTGAAGTAACTTTGAGGTATGAACAAAACTTATTGTTGAAGGCCTCATGGTAACTTCAAGATGAAGAACAACATTAATAGCGTCATTCAATTGCTTGTGTTTACCTTGTGTTTATAGAGACTTTGTCTCATGTGCATTTCCTCTATACCCCTTCATTAATTGTCTGAAGAAGGCGTGACTCCGCATACTTACAATGATGGTTGTCGGAAGGCTTTTTAAAATTTTAATCCTTTATGACTGAACTTCTCTGGTTGATTGTGGCCTGTGATTTTAATTACGGTCATTTATCTTGTTTACTGTTATTTTTTTTTAATATGAAACACTTATTACGCAGCTAAATCAAATTAATGTTTTTTTTTAACTTAAAACATGCAACTAAAGCAAATTAATTGTTATTTTGTGCTTAATACGCAACTTAAACAAATTATTGGTTATTTTTTTAATTAATAAGCTATTTTGAAAGACAAAAGACATTTTTTTAAAAAGTTACCCAGGGGACCCTTGATGAGAGCAGACCTGGATTAACTTTTAATTCCGACTACAAAGAGAAACATCCCTAGAAATTGTTACAAAGCTGCCGAAACACTATAAATTAGTGTAGGGTCCATCGAACAATTGGGATACGTGGGTGATTGGTACTATTTTATACATAAAACTTTGGGTCCATCGAACAATAGGGATACGTGGATGTTTGGTGCTATTTTATACATAAAACATTGACATCTATTGCAATTAGATGATACAGATTTGGACAAGAAAAATCTGGTTTGAAGCATTGACATCTACCCATTAACCGGTTTAACCCTACTACTGGCTGTTGCTAGTGCCGGTACCAAGTCCGGCTATCCTAAGTTCTTAACGTTATTTATGTTTGTCTCTTGTTTTCGTTATTGTTTTTCTGGTGCAGTTTGCTTGTTAATCGTGGCATGTGATTGTAGTTCTTGCCATTGTAGGCGTTTGCTGTTTTCCTGTTTTTGTAATTTATGCAATTTGACAATACAGATTTCGACAAGAAAAAGCTATAATTCCTTATATAAAAGAAAAAATTTCGGTCATTTAGCTTGTTTACTGTTAATTTTTTTCTGTTTTTAATATGAAACTTAAACACTTAATATGCAGCTAAAACAAATTAATGGTTGTTTTCTTTAACTTAACATGCAACTAAAGCAAATTAATTGTTATTTTGTGCTAAATATGGAACTTAAACAAACTAATGTTTTTTTTACTCAATAAGCCATTAAAAGATATTAATCGTTATTTTGTACTTAATGTGCACCTAAAACAAATGATGACTTTTTTCTGATTTACTTTGGATAGATTTGTATGTTGCTTGTGGAAACAATTACTTTAATATTACAGAAAATTACTTAAAAAGATATCACGAATAGTCATTTAATATAACATATAAGCCGGTGTCCAAGAATGTGGTACTTGTTATGATGGATATCCATGAAATCCATCATGTTGATACACCAATGGGGCATCATGTCCGACCCATAATTTTCCTTTTCCCCATTGTTAGCCATCATTTCAGTCCTGTAATACATTTTTGCTGCCTTTACAGCAACAAGGAGCAGATAAGGTAATTCCGAGTGTCTGTGATAATTCGCATGAACTGTCACATGTCTCTTATGTTTTATAGTGATATACTGTGGAAGTACTTTTATTCTTGGACATCAATTTTCGTAGTTTCCATAAATATCACAATTTCGTGGGTATTTAAATTCGTGGTTTCGATTGCTTTGCATTGAAACCTTACGAAAAAATGCATTTCGTTGGAAACTTTATTTCGTGGTTTTAACAATCCACGAAATACACGAAAATGGAACCCCACGAACAATAGTACTTTCACAGTAATCCCTTTAGTACTTAATCATTCAAATTTACACTGCTATTTGTCTTTGTTCTCAATATTTTACCAAGAATGTTCACATATCTTAACTTGATCGATTTGCTCGAGTATGTAATAACGTTTGCGATTTAAATGAAAGCAATCTTTTCATAACTGAAAAACTACTACATCAGGGTTTTCGTTATCATATGCTATTTAAAATCTTTATTTACACTATAACTAATCCGAGATTCTGATTATCGCAAAATTTTCAACGAATGATCGAATAACGCAGTAATTCATGAATGTGCGGTGCGCATGAGTGAATTACAGCGTTTTTCGATCATGAGTTGAATATTTTCGATAATCAGAATATAGGATTAGTTATTGTTTTTATTCATATTCTGTAATATTCGGTTGTTTATTTTAAGATTCATTATATGAACTACGTTTTCAATGTTAATCCGCTGAGACGTTTACTTAACAAGGACGTTGACAACGTCTATTTTGACGTCACTTCCTAAAGTGAAATTATGAAAAGTAATTTCACAGTTAAATATAACTTTTCAATCTTTCACTGCAATCTATATAATAATAAATTTTATCATCGATATAAAGACTTAGTTCGTAAATACAATGCACCCTGTAAACATCTAATAAAGGCTGGTAATTCACGCCCCTTATCTACATACTTTACACTACTATTCCTCATGAACAACTAAAATCTCGGCTGAAAGATTTAATTCATAGATGCTTCTCACGTAAGAACTGTGAACGAAGATATAGGTACATTGTTGTAGATAGAGAACAAGCCTACCTTGTGAAAAATGACTCCGAATCGGAGAAAAATATACAGAAGAAGAAGTTATCAAAATGTTAGAGTTTCTGATTGACAATATATTTGTCCAGTTTGAAGGACTTGTTTTTTCAACAAGTTATCGGAATTCCTATGGGCACAAACTTTGCGCCTCTCCTATCCGATCTGTTTTTTCAATCTTATTAGGCTGAATTTATCGAAGGCCTCTTCCAAATATAGATAACAAACTGGCACAATCCTTCAGTTTTAGCTATATTTTATATAGATGATATTTTGTCACTAAACAACCCTCGCTTTGGTGATTTTCTTCATCTGATCTATCCAAAAGAGCTCGAAATTAAGGATACCACAGACACTTCTACATCACCCTCGTTCCTTGACCTTCATCTTGAAATTGACAACAGAGGTAGAATTCAAATTGAGCTGTACGAGAAACGCGATGACTTCACTTTTCAAATAGTAAACTTCCCTTTTCTTTGTAGCAACATCTCAACAGCGCTGGCATATGGAGTTTACATCTCCCATCTCATTCGCTATTCAAGAGCCTGTGTTCGATACAATAACTGTCACCATCTTGTGGACCGCTATGGGATATCTGTTTCCCAGACGATTGATTGATTGATTGATTAGTTAGAGTTTAACGTCCAATGAGCAATATTTCAGCTATATCAGGACGAGAACAAGTTAATCAATTCAAAAAATTGAAAGTATCAGAAGAAAGAAATAAAGGTGGAAGGGACAACCTGGGCAACGACTTTTGACTGCCACTGGGAAATTGGAGAAATGGGTAAGGGCAGGAAATTTAGCCTTCCATACGACACCCAGTGCGTCTGCTCTCTTTAGAGAAATATAGAAGGGGTCTTTATACTGCATGGAGCGTGGCGTTTCTCCACACAGTTTGGCTACAATGGTTCGCGGTCAGGCTTTCCGTATTATGAACTGACTACCCCGCATAGACAGGGCATTCCCCTATCCACCACCTGGGGACGCGCCCGGCAGCTCTGTTTCCCAGACGACAACAGATCTTTACCATTTAAGCTTAACTGTTGTTACCTCTACCGGATTTAACTTTACTACCGGATTTGACATGTTCAACACGGCGGGTGACTTATAAGAAGCAGGAGATGCTTACTCTGCCTGTGCACCTGATCTCACCCATGGTTTTTTATTGGGTCCGTGTTGTACATATTTATGTGTGTGTGTCTTTATTTTTCTTTTCTGTGCCGTTCTCATGTTGTGTCTCTGTTTCTTTTTTGTTTTCGATTTTCCTATGTTGCCATTGTCCTTGCATTGTTCGTTTTGGATTGACGGTTCGGTTCTCACTTACTTTACGGTAATATTTTACATAAGAGTAAAAAAATGGTTGAACTCGCCTAACAAACTTATAAAACCTTTATCTTTGCATCTAAACTAAACACATTCTAAAATTCTAAAATCAGTATTGCATGTGCACGAGTTATTTATTCTGGTATACGCATGAAATCATTATGTTAAGCCCCTCACGGGAAGGTGTGTACTGAGGGTACATATTTTTATTTGTCAGTTGGTAATGGGTCTAGAGCTCACCGTTCAATGAAGATCTTTCGTGGCTTTGAGTTGTTATCACTCCCCTTTGGGTCGTTGTCTATTTGTTACATTCCCCGCATCCGTTCTTTTTTTTATTAGTCTAAGCTGATCGTGCTAATCTATTACTGATCATATTTGTTTGGTAGATTGTTAGAAAAGGGCAAAACTCATGGTGGTACTCGAACAGAGATAAGAATTGCTACTATTAAATCTTTATAGAATACTTATATTTTCACTATTAAAATACATATGTTTTTATATTCGTTCGCCCCTAGTTGAAGGGCGTTAGTTTTTTTTATGTGTGTACATTTTTTATTTTACGTTTTAATTGCGGCCTTCTGTACCATCACGAAAAGTCGCGAAGGCGAGACTTAGGGATAGCGTTTCCGGCGGCGGCGGCCTCAACAATTGCAAACTATTATGAATTAACAAGCTAATGTAAGTTGTAGGTCCATATTTTTTTAACTGCAGTTGCATTTTTAAGGGTACACTCAAATCCCTACACGCATGAACCATCACTGTAAGGTTTTAGCAAGCAGTTTGTACATCCTATACCAGTAGTCCTAGGCACTTAATATTTGATATGCGGTTGCGTCTTAAGGAGTACATACCGATCCAATGAACAGATGATAGCCTTGCCCCCTGAGTCACGCATGAACGATCACTTAAAGTTTTTAGAAATTAGTTTATACAGCCTATACCAGTAGTCCCAGGCACTTGATATTTGACATACAGTTGCGCCTTGGAGAGTATATACCGATTCCACGACCAGATGGCGGTCCTGGCCCCTTAGTCATGCATGAACGATCACTTTAAGTTTCAGCAAGCAGTTTGTACAGCCTATTACAAGTAGTCCTAAGCACTTGATATTTGACATGCAGTTGCGTCATGGGAGTACATTGCTATTCCACGCCAAGATGGTGGTCCTTGCCCCATAGTAACGCATGATCGATCACTTTATGTGTTTAGCAAGCAGTTTCTACAGGCAATATTAGTAGTTTTAGGCACTTGATATTTAACATGCAGTTGCGTCTTGGAAAGTACATACCAATTCCACGCCCAGATGGTGACCCTGGCCCATTAGTCACGTTCACTTAAAGGTTTTAGCAGCAGTTTGTACAATCTATACCAGTTGTCCCAGGCACTTGATATTTTACATGCAGTTGCGTCTTAGGGAGTACATACCGATTTCACATCCAGATGGTGGCCCCGGCCCTTAGTCACGCATGAACGATCACTAATTTTTAGCAAGCAGTTTGTACAGCCTGTACCAGTAGTCCTAGGCAATTGATATCTAACATGCAATTGTGTCTTGAGGAGTACATACCGATTCCATGCCAAGATGGTGGCCCTGGCCCATTAGTCATGCATGAACGATCATTTTAAGTTTTTAGAAAACAGTTTATACAGCCTATACAAGTTGTCCTGGCCAAATGATATTTGAAATACAGTCGCTTCTTGAGGAGTACATACCGATTCCATGCCCAGATTGCTGCCCTGAACCCTCAGTCATGCATGAGTGATCACATTAACTTTTTTAATGAAATTGTTAACAAAGATGAAGATTATATTTTATTTTTATGGCTCCTTCAGTAAAACAATGTGCAAATTTAAGCAATGCAGGGGGCAGGCGAGATATATCCTGTGTCCACAGATTATTATATCGTCATGCACATGTACTCTAACCAATGTTTAATCACAACAATATACTCCACTATGTCTGCATGAATTGAAATGTATAGAATTTAATACAGATTGATAGAATATTAACTGCCTGTGATACAAAAAAATTCAATTTTAACACCCAATGAATGCTTAAATCTTTTGCAAAAAAATAACCCCGGATTCGGGCGCGTCCTCCGTCCATTATGACGTCGGGAAAAGGGAAGTAAATCACTGGTGCAACCGTGGCGTTTTGACGGTGATTTATTTAATTTTTCAGGTGCTGAAGGACAGTAAAATGATGAAACACCAAAGACAGTGAAATTAAAGAAATTAAATTAAAGTGAGACAAAAATTAAGTAAAATAATAATAATGATAATAAAAAAATAATAAAAAATGGACACCCTAATAGATACCTTGGGTATTTATGATTTCCTGTCTTCCACTCTCCCCGGATGTTAGATTCATAAAGTGTTTATCAATTTACAGTTACATGACTGCATATGGATGCCTAATGTAAGAAAATGGATGACAGGAAGCACCTTCAATGGCTGAAAATTATAATTACATGCCACAATCTGCGAAGGAACTACACAGGCACAACACGAATAAGATAAAAAACAAACGTAGGCAACGACAGGAACTATGGATCCTGTGCTAGAAGATAAAGATTTTAGGGATGTTTTGGATTAAATAATAATGAAAATAAAGGTTTGTTGCGGCAAAAAAACTAGGTATCTTACCATTTTTTAAATGTCTTTCGCATCTCAAAACCATTGCAATTTTACAAATGTTCCGGTGGTTTTTTACCTATGTAGTGAGATGTACATATCCTTAGTTGCCTTAGATTATTAAAAAGATACATGCAATGAACAGACAAAGAAATATAGAGTAAATGTACATAAGACAATATCCCTATAAATATGAAAAAGAAAGGAAATGAGGTAAATGTCAAGGAGACAACATCCAGGTTTAAACTACCCCAAACAAAGCATCTAGGAGTCACCGTACGGTTTTCAACACAGTGAGTAACCTCACACCATATAGCAAGCCCTAAATCAAAAAGGTACAAAAGTGAATAAATCAATGGAAACAAACCACATCCAATAAACCGAATGTCAAGAACTAAAATTTTATAGGAAGACAAGGACAAGCCAATGACCAACAAATTCCTGACTTAGGACAGGCGCAAAAATTGCGGTGGGGTTAAACTCGTTTTCTTGGATCCAAACCCTCCCTTATGTGTGGTGAATGGCTAAAAATTAAATAGTAAGATTAATCAAATGGAACAATGCTTTCATTGTTGTTCTTCGTCTTGAAGTCACGATGGGGCCTTCAACAAAGAGCAAACACTCTTACCTAATAGTAAGTTCAAGACGGACCTAGAACCGGTTTGATCAGAATATTTAAATAACTGCAAACGGTCTCAAAATTGATGAATTGGATAAGGAAATTAATTGTACCTGTGTCTGTAATTGATTTCACGTCAAAAGTTGATTTAAATGACCGAACATTCCGTTTAGTTACATGAAATATTAAGGAATGAAATAGTCTACTCATGAATGTTAGACCAAATCAATCGCAATGAAATAATTATTCACCAACCAATTCCCATAGACATTACATGATATGGTTGTTGTTGAACTTAACACCAAAGGTTGCCGACCTGTTTAGCTTATATTACTGACGAAACTGTAATATCTCACCATTATTAAAGTATTATCTATATACAGTCTATATAAAGTTGATGGAAAGTTATGTGAAATTTACACCTATTTTATTGTGCAATGACACTAACTATTATATGTAGTATGAATTGGAGGACCAAAATCAAAAAGCGGCCTACTAGGTGAAATTAACAATTATCTACTCACATCCAAAATATTCATTTTGTCTTACAATGGGGATAATAAGTAATAACAGAGTTGCCAAAAGAAGAAGTCCAAGAGACAAGGAGCCAAAGCAGATGGATACTGCCCAAAAAATTTTCGGCCAGAATGTCTCTGACTTTGTACAGGCATTTCAAATAAATGGAGGTTTTAAGCGGTTTAAAGGAGCGCCAAACCTCCCCGTCCATTGTGATTTTACCACCTTTTGTGAATAGAAATTAAGAATACTGTCTTCGGTAATTTGCAATATGTGCGTAGCATCACACCGGTAACTACATGTTTATTCACATTACTGGAAGAATTGGGGTTTTCGTTTGAAATAGAAAGAATAATTCGCCATATAAATACACTTACGTCACAAACGGAATCAATCTCGAAACCTAAGCACCCTGGCCGCTACAATTCTCTTGATAAAATTTTATTCTCATTAACATTACAATTAACTTTCTCATAGTGAAAAACACATAAAGGGTACGTACAAAGGTGAATAGGTAGTGCTGTTAATGTATAGCATCTACTCTTTCTTCTAGTCCTATTTTATTCAGCTATCATTTTTTTATGGTGTTTTGTATTCACGGTAAGAAATTTTCGCGGTTTTGGATTTATTTGCGGGTTTTTATATTCGCTGATTTTTGGTTACCGTCATTATGTTCATTTATAATCGGGTATATTATATACTCATTTAAACATCTATAATCTGATATGCTTAAATCGAGTCACATGACATTTGATATTTCGCTGGCTCAACCGATTAACGTTGGGTCGCATAGGTAGGTTAATATAACAGTTTTCATCCTAGATAGTGTGTGACCCAGCGCTTTCACTTCTCTTGAAATTAAAGTCACCCTCGAGCAAGCTCTTGGGTGACCTACTATCTCGGGGAGAAAAGCCACTGGGTCACACACTATCTAAGGTAATAACTGTATTTCACAACGAAATATTCGCGGGTGCAATTTTTCGCGCTAATCATGTAAAACGTGAATGGTGCAAAAATTAATACCCACTAAATATAACAACCATACACTTATTCTGATCATAAATAGATTCCGAAGATTTTATAATTAGTAACAGGTATACGGAAATATTTTTCTCCAGTATGCATTGTATCGCATTTCATTATTTCCCTTATCGTACTATAAAACTTGAGGCTGGTTGATGTATTTATTGATAGATCCAATCGAGTTTTTGTTGTATACTATTAGGAACAGGTCGATTATGAATTTGACTAGGCTTGTGCCAGTGAATTAATAATGCCCTGAAAGTCATTTAAATTTGAACAGAGGTCAGAACTTAACGTAATTTTTTCAGTTTGAGGTGTAAAATTTTTAAAATCAATAGAAAATAAAGTCAATTATTTATTGCAGGTACATCCATTTTTATCTGTACCGGAATCTGTTCACCTCAGCTAGATATAACTCATTTGATGTATTTATATTATTTATCAACAAAAATACTCCCTTGTGTTTAAATGTTCATTCCAAAAAGAAATAGTATTTTCATTTTTCGAATAGCTGTACGTAATTTTACTCTATTTTTAGATCACGAGTAAAACTGTCAAG
Organism: Modiolus philippinarum; assembly: GCA_002080025.1. Taxonomy (NCBI): domain Eukaryota; kingdom Metazoa; phylum Mollusca; class Bivalvia; order Mytilida; family Modiolidae; genus Modiolus; species Modiolus philippinarum. The sequence goes on from MJUU01039636.1 coordinate 21,383, forward strand.
GGTTTGATTTAAAATATACAAATAGGTAGATTAATTACCGGGTACTTGAAACATGATATAAAGAAGATACGTTCATAATAAAATTGGAACAGCATGCTACGACCCTATCGCGTCGACCACTGAAATTTGAAAAAAAGTGTAATTCAATATGAATGTGGATACAGAGCTCGACACAGTAATTAAATGGACGTAATAAAGAGCTTGAGAAGGTATTTAGATCCAGACATTAAGTAGGTTGGCACAGTAATAGCAGGACACAAACTAGGAAAAATAAAAATAAGTCTATTTAATACCTCATTTTTTTCCTTTTTGGCCCTTATAGCTCGGAAACGGTAAAGATAATTTCAGCATAGTACTTTAGCCTTAGACTACGAAGAATCCAAACAAACACAACACATCAAAATATGATAAGAATAAAGATTTAAACAGTTTGTAAATTTGCAACTTTGGTCACTTGGCCCCCCCCCCCCCCATAGCTCGAAAACGGTAACTACGCCAAATTAGAAGACATACTACTGGAATCTTACAGTAAAATGAATCCAAAGAAAAAATGCCATTTAAAATCAAATGAAACATACAGATTTCATATATTTAGAAATCTAATTTAAGCCCTTTTAGACCTTTGTCGCTTGAAAACGGCAAGAGTTACGATCATTTGGTTGACATACTACGATAAGCTTCCGCAGAGAGGGATTTTAAGAAAAAATCTAATTGAAAGGCAATGAAATTTGAAGGTAATCTGCACATTTGGAATTTTGGCACCGTTTTGTTCTTTAAAGCTTGAAAAGTAAAAAAATATATCAAAAAAATTTGATAGCTTTACGCTCTTTTAATTCTCATGAGGAATCAACGGCAAAAACATGCATCAAAACTGGACAAAAACTGGAAAAAAACAATTTAAAATTCCCCCCGCGGCCGTTTGAGCCCCAATTATCCCATGAACGGTACATGCGACGTGGAAATGATTGGAAATTTCCGCAGAAAACAATTGAAGAAACCCTATCATAAACCGTTAAATATGTAAGCTATAGTCTAATATGCGAAAACATAAAATTTAAGTCATTTTTGGCCCCCTTTTCTTAAATGGGGAAGACCAGAAAACCCAAAATCAAAAGCCCGGCTACAGCATGTGCCAAGACCTATCATTCTAAAATTTGATCATGATCTGTCTTCAAGAACCAAAGTTATGCTGTCCATCGACGCCGACGACACTAATGACGACGCGTATGACGCCAAACTCCATATTATTGTATTTTTTTCGGTCGTTTAAGAATGATTAAAAAGTTATATATAAGCATGCAGGACAGTTCACTACTTATTACATATCTTGTGCGCTATTGATTTTTTTTACTATATTTAGTTTAGTTATACGACATATTACCTGTGTTGTTTGGACTTTGATCTTTTTACTTCCTGTTCTGTTGAGAGGGTGGACTAAAACAAAGGCTTAGAATGTAGAATTCTCAAACTCCAAAAACCAGGTAGGTGAAATTTATTTATTGTCAAAGCCTCCATGTGAAGAAATGTAAATGCCAATATCTTTGAGTGAAATCAATATCTTAAGCAGTTGGACGCAATCCAAAAATTGAAATTTCAGAAAATTACAGTTCTCTTTAATTGCGTGTAGTTTCTTTTTTTGTAGTGCAGTCTGCAATACGTAATTATATGGGTTAGACAATTCTTTTTTATCATTAAAAAAAATAATATTTTGATAAATTGTTTTGCACACGGTCAGATCGATATATCCCATCGTATATCTCGATATAGTTTGTAAACAAGCGCACACACCATCTCTACCTCATATATGAAATATAGGCATGACTAATTTATGCAGCCAGAGTTAGAAATACCAAAATTCCCGAAGAGAAATGTCAGGAGCCGGAACCCAAAGGGCCAAAAGACAAAGGCGCAAAACTGTCGGGAAAATTGTAAATCGCAATGGTCCTGGCGTGGAACGGGCATTTCAAAAGTCTTTTTTTGCAATTTATATCAGAAAATGTATTTTCATTACTTAAGACAACAAATTTATTTAAATAACAAAATACCGAAGTTACTGTCAATAGAGAACAAATTACCAATATGATCTAAAAAGTCAAAATCAGCTAAGGACAGAGCTATGCAAGAGGGAGATATTCCTTAGGTTTTTTAACAAAATTTTCTTAATTTAGAAATCATACTTTTAATCAGCGATTTTAGATTAAATATATCATTTTCACAATCACAATGCTCTTCTTATCTACAGAAGACAACTGTGATGTACCTACACAATTAATCATAAACACGAAGGTTAATAAAGTCAGAATTTATATTTTAGTTGAGAAAATAATTGAATTTTGCGTAACAATGTAATAATTTCAGTTATCAGAAATTTCTATCTTTGCAAAGTAAATTCGAAATATAATACTGGAAACTATAAATAATATATTTCTTTTTATGTACAAACACAAACAGGGATTGTGTCATGAAATGTTCTTCACCACTGTAAAATAAAAAGTTAATGTGCCTCTCATATTAGTTTCCATCTAACAAAGAGGAATCTTTTATGACACAATTGTAATAGCTGATATGATTACCATTTTTTAAAATATATTACAGTATGATTTTCTTTACATTTTTGAATATTATTTTTAATGGTGATTTGGTTCAAAAATATTTTGTGATCTTGTTCATTTCGACTTTTTATCACAATTTGCATCTTTGATATAAATAATATAAATATAGAGAGCAGTAGTCAAATCACGATTCCGAATTTGTATCCCTTTGCTAAAATTAAATAGATATCGAAATTGCAGTAGATCATAGTTCTGCATAAGCCAATTCTAATAAATCGGTGTAATAACAGAATTACTTTACTGAATTATCAAGAGCCGAAGTCCATGTGGCAAAACGACAAAAGCAGGTTGAAACTCCAGGAAAAATTGTCGACTGGTACGGTGCTGACATGGTACAGGCATTTCAAAAGAAATGGTGGTTTAAACCGGTTTTATGGAACGCCAACCTCACCTTCCATTGCGTTAGTGTCCGGTAGCAACTGAAGAATTGCTATTGAAAGGTTGTAGACAGTTAAAATTTTAAGTAAAAATTTCGAACCTTGAAGCAGAGTTCGGACCGAATCTTCAAATGTTTCCACAAGGGACGGATATTTATTTAAGATTTTTTTAAATACTCGTATGAGACGAACTTGTTTTGAGTTAATTAATAAATAACTAAATACCGTAGTAACTGTAAATTTGTTTTCTGCATTTGCGCATTTCGAAAACTTATGTCTTTTCAGTGCAGATAAAATCAAAACGTTTGGAAAGCCATAAATCCAAAGAAGTTTCAAAACTGGTAGAGAACAAATAACCAATATGATTTAAATGTAAAGCCAAAATAAGACAGTCATAGAGATAACTATGTCTATTGAGAAAGTCTGTATAATTTGCAAGACCTTTGAAATCGCAGATATAAAATGAACAGTTTCACTTCAATTTTTCGTAGATATAATTGAAAATGGATTTTTTTCCTTCAAAACGCTTCTCATTTTAAAGAGCTTCAATTTGAATGTCTTTTTGTAAAGAAAGATTATGCCTGTGATAAATTACAGTTTAAAAGGCCACGATGCATGAATTCACATATCAAGATATTATATACCTGTGCTTGATGATTTACACAAACGGGAAGTTAATAAATACTCATGTTAAATTTTCTTTATAATTCTAATATAATTTGTATATTAGGAATAGGCTGTCATCATTGGCTGCATTTACCGCCAGTAGCAATTTCTGAAGTCTTTTATTTATTTATTTTTTTTAATTTAATTTTTTTTTTTTATTATGTCGCCCCAGACGTAGTCGGGGCGACATATTGTTATCGTTCTGTTTCTTCTTTTTCTTCTTCTTCTTATTATTCTTTGTTATTATTATTATTATTATTGTTCTTCCACACATTTTTGTCCGGACTATTTTGAGAAAACGGTTTGATGTAAGGAAATGAAACTTGGCAGGAAGTTAGATCACCATAACGAGAAGTGCAGGTTACCGAAAAATTTTTCAAAATGGCCGCCATTTCCAAGATGGCCGCCAAAATACGTCAAAATTTCAACGTTGTCCGATTTCAACGAAAATTGATTTCTAGGTAGATCTTTGTATGAACTGATCCTGGAGACGCTGTTTAACAGTATATTTTAAAAAAGTTAAATTTATGTTTTGTTGTACATTCCACACTTCACTCATTCCAATATCATCAAAAATATTTTTCACAAAATTTATCCACTTACATGATCGATAACCATTATTATACATATTCAACATTAACTTGTATAGTTTTCCACCTGCAAGTTTCCAGATAGCTTAGTATCGTCTGTAGCCAGTTTATACCAAAAACAAATCATTTTCATTTTTTCATTTATATCAATTGGAAAACGACCAAGCTCAGCAGATACTATGACATTAGATGTTGAAGATCTTAAATTGAAATTCTCTTACAAAATTGTCGATGTATTTTTTCAAAATTACATAAATTTTCGAAGCCCAATAGTTCTGAAGAGTATGTCAGGATCGGATTTACTAGTGAATCAAAAAGTTTAATTTGAAGATCAGTTGGAATAGTCAAATTGTATATTTTCTGATAAAGGGCATACAATGCTTTTTGTGATTGTTCGACCAATCTATCTCTAGACTTACAAAAACTACCATTATAATTAAAAAGCAACACAAGATAAGTATATGAGTCACTGATACCGATATTCTCATTGAAAATTTTAAAGGAATAATTCTGCCGACTTTTTCTTTTTGAAAATACTACAACTTTAGTTTTCGATATGTTAACCGATAATTTCCACATATTACAGTATTCTTCAAATGCATTTAAAGCGCTTTCTAAATCCTTTTCAGTGTCTGCAAATATCACAGTATCATCTGCATAAAGAAGCAGTAACAATTTTAAATAAATACCAATTTTTTAACAGAAGTTTCATCTAAATATTTCAAACTTGAGACTGATTGTTGACCTAAAAAGTCGGCTAAATCATTGAGATAAAGAGCAAATAAAAAGGGGGACCATTTCTCTCCCTGTTTGACACCAATTTCACACGGGAAATAACCAGTTTTTATATTATTGAATTGCACACAAGACTTAATATCACTATACATATTTACAATCAATCGTAACATTTTACCAGAAATGTTATTTTAAATTGTTTTTGATAAAGCCCGACTCTCCAAACAGTGTCAAACGCCTTTTTAAGTTTTTTACCTGCTGATTAATACAATGAAATAATATAATAAAGAATAAAAATGTTATCTTGGGCTGAATATCCTTTACGAAAACCTCCCTGTGCATCACTTATTAACCCGATATCATCTGAAAGATTATTCAGTCGTGTGTTCAATACAGATGTAAATACTTTTCCTAAATTACAGGTTAAACAAACAGCCCTGCAGTTGTCAAGATCATTCTGATCTCCTTTGTTTTTATATAAAGGTTTATTTACACAAGTTAACCAAGGTTTTGGAGCAATTCCAGTATCTAATATAACATTAAATAATTTGACATACAAAGGCAAAAAAAGTTGAAAAGTACTCTTCAAAAATTCATTCACAATACCATCATCACGTGCTGCTTTATTATTATGTAAATTTCTGATGCCTTTTTCAATTTCCTCAATAGTTATTTCACAATCTAAAATATCTGCCGCATATTGATTATCAATATTATTAAAATCAACATCATAATTCTCAACATTTAAGTCATCACCCTTTTCGTTTAAAGACTTTAAATATCCTTTCGTAAAATATATGAAATAATTATACAAATCATCAACTGTTATTTTGATGTCTTTGTTTTGTTTGTTTTATTCAACATATTCAGAATTTTCCAAATCTTTTTAGGATCATTTTTTGCAGTTTGTCTCATTTCAAATTCCATGTTGATGTTTTTTGTATGTTGTACTCATTTTTCGCTTATAAGTTTTACTAGCTTCCTTTAAAGCTTTTCTGTTTTCTCTGGTTTTGATAAAACTATACCTATTACGTGCTTTGTGATATTTTTTCCTGTTTTCATGACATTTTTTATCAAACCAAACTGGAAAATTTCCTTTGTATTTTGTTAACGATTTCGCCTTTAATCAAAAACATCAGCTGCAGATTGTTTAAATAGACCACCAATTTTATTCACAACATCATTGATTGAAGATTTAACTAGTTCATCTTGACCTGTATCAAGGCTTTGTAAAAGTGCAATTAAATCATTTATCAAAGTGACGTCGGTACTCACAGACTCAACAAACTGGTTTTGTTTTGCCGGGTCCCACCTACGCACTTGCGTACATGTAGCAACGGCAGTAGAACACCGAAGGAACAAAGGGGTGAAATTCACAAAAATCGAAGTCCAAAGACAGGGCAAAAACGAGAACACAGAAAACAATGACGTTAGACACAAAAACAATGACGCCAGACAGATGAGTTACAACAATTATAATCGGAATGCGTAGTATATTCGTGCGACGACGCATGTAACTTAAATTGTAAACAACAATGAACATCAGAGAACAAAGAATTAAATTCACATACATTAAAGACATAAAGTTCAGATAAAATATGCGACGAAATCAACAAGTAATCAAACATGGAACTGTTTTTACAAGTTTTAGCACCAATCATTAAATCATTACCAGGCAATCTCCCGTTGCCAATATACAAATTATTACGCTTACAGAAATCTATTAACCTATATCCATAATTATTAGGGATACACACACCTTGAGAACATCTCTCCAAAGGAAAATTATATTTTTTAAAACTTCTGCATCATAGACATATGATAACAAGGCATCGTCATCGACAATTTCATCTAATATTTCAAACAAACCGTCATCAGGTATTACCATTTCTGTAAGCTTTTTTGTTTAAGAATTTTTTAGAATTAAAATCACAAACTGCACAGCAATGGCTATTTGTTTTACTAGAGATATCAATCATTTCGTTCTCAATTTCCATGAAAGCCCCGTTTGATGCGTATTTAGAGTTTTCTGGGGGAATAGAAATACACCCAATTAATAAATTTTTATCTAGGTTAAGTATATCTGATTTGATAACTAGCCATTGAACAAACTCTGAGTTAGTTTCATGGAAACATAAATAAGGTTTTAACCTCTCCCGATATACAATAACAATACCACCAGACATTCTTTTATATTTTTTACGAGTTTTAGAATAATATAAATACCATTTTGGTAACTTTAACAAATCAAATGTATAAAGTTTAGATTCAAGAAAATTCAAAATATCATCACTTTCAATAAGTGTTTTAAATTCTGGACATTCAACTTTGGATTAAACATTAATACATACAAATGAAAGTTCAGATGTAGCATTAGACAGAACTGTTCGACTCCTGTTCGCGTGACCCTATCTCTCAATGTTCTGTTGCGGTACAACTGGACGGTTCTCCGGCATTCTGCGTGGAGCAATTTGATGTGCTGTCGGATCCTTGGGATGAACGTTGGTGGTGGACCTCTCGGCATAGGACCAAACGACGGAATTAGCCCTCTAGGTGGCGGAGCAAATGACACTGACTGACTATGATGAGGCTGAAACTGTTGAAAATTATTAATTTCAGATAAACGAGGGGGGAGAACTTGATGTTGCTTTACTTCATTGTTATTGCCCATTTGAACTCGTTGGTTGCCAATATAAATTTTATCAGTAACAATTCGGGCATTCCGATATCCATCACGACGTCGATCCAACATTTTTGGTATAAGTTCCTTTCTTCGTTCATTTATTTCAGCCGGGTACTGTTGATAAACGGAAACATCCTTCCTACCCTTCAATTTGTCATAAGCAGCAGAACGAATTTTCTCATGGCCTGAGAATTTCACGAATTTGGCAATTATGTTTCTTGGTTTTCCATCACCCCTTTCCCTCAATCTATGCACATTACAAAATTCAATTTGGGTACTATCAATTTCCAACTCATCATGTATAAACCTTTTCACACTCTCCTCTGTTTTTTTCATTTTGCTCGTTTGACTCCTGTATACCACTAAAAATAAGATTTTACTTCATAGAGTGTGTTTGCATTTGTAACAGTTTTTCTTTTAGTTCATTATTTTCAAATTTAAGCTGATCTCTCTCAGCCTCTATCTCAGAAACCCTACCCTCAATAATGTTATAATGGAATTCCTCAGTGCTAATCCTTTCTGATTGTTGTTGTAAATCATGTCTGATGTCCTTTATTTCAGAAGTAAGTTTTGTATAATGCCTTTCTAATACTGCTATTATGTTGTTCAGTTTATCTAAAAGATCAAGTTTATTAAGCCTCAAGTTCGTATTATTTATTGTTTCGAAAATTGTTTGTAGTGTATTACTATCACATGTTGAGACTGAGGTTTTTGCTGTAGAGGTTGGGATGTATTCAGTATTTGTGGAACATTATGAAAAACACTTGGACCTGGGAGAACTGATGTCATGTTCATCATAGGTTGTACTTGATTATTCATTTGCGTACTGTGAAGTTGTTGGAATTGGGGTTGATACAGGGGGTTCTTATTGTTTCTTTGTTCATATAGTGTATCATTAGCTGCTGAAAAATTTGGGATAACTCAGGAGAACCAGATAAGTTTATGTCCGATGTAAACATTGAGGCCGCCATATTGGTAGGGGTCTGCGTTGACATTGCCTTCTTTTTCTTTTTCCGTTTTCTCTTCTTGTCCATATAGAGCACATGATTACCATAAACAGTTCACATCATTTACTAAATAATTTGTCCTTTCATAATAAAAATCGCTCTATGTCACCGCATGACAATATAATTAACAGAAACCTCAGGAGCGTCTCACACACACACCTGCCCATCTTGCCTCCATTTCGATCGATACCGGAATGCATGTCATATTACTTGACTACCGGAACTGACTTACGAGTATCTCAAAAAGAGAAGAAATGCTTACTCTATCGGTAAGCCTGATCACACCCATAGTTTTAAATTTTATTTACAATATATATGTGTATCTCGTCTTATGTTATATCTTTGTTTTTTTTGTGTTTTTGATATTGAAATGATGTTTGGATTATATATTTAATAAAAAATGAAAAAAAAGAGCAGAAATAAGATTTTTTTCTGTTAATGTTTGAAAGTTGTAAGAGGACAATTCGTCAAAATCTCAATTTTATCTGACACATCAATTTCTCTTTTCGTCCGATCTAAAAGAGATTTCATCTCGACGTATTATTTAAGTCACAGGTTGATAGTTTTTATCAAATTCTTCCTATTGTAAAGATATAAGAAGTTAACAAGGTAAAATTGACCAAACCTGCACTTTTTCGATATAATTTTGTGTCCGAAGGTACAGTGAATTTGCAAAGAAGAGCCTTATCAGTTTGAAACTTGTGTTAATAATCTAACACTCAAAAACTTATTTAAATAAATAGTTTATGCGCATTTGAAAACTATCTTTTTATTGTAAAATTCTGGTGAGTTTTTATATAGCGACCGAAGAACACCATTTTAGAATGATAATAACTCGTGCCCGATCCTTTTGCGTATTCTTTTGAGCAATAAATATTTTCAATTCATTCAATAAATGTAAACATCAACCAAATCACTTAAGAGTAGTTTTATAGATCTTTACCTTGATTCTACTCCTAATTTCACAATCTTCTTACTTTTAAAATATTTCGTGCTTTACAACATGTAGATACAAGCTGATGGTCAATGTATAGAGAATAATATATTTTGTATTCAATCCTCAAACTAAAACAAGGAATAAAAATACCTGCAACAATTGCGTAGCGAGTAAAAAAGCCTACAAACTGGAGTGCGAAGCAAACACATTTTAAATCAAGTATTTTTTTTAATTTTGCAGAACACTATAATTTGTCTACTATAAACAGTTCTTACTAAAGACGCAAACCTTGAAACACACCTTTGCTGAAAGAAGGTAGGATTTACAATGAAAGGTTTTGGAGTAATGCACAAAGAAGAAAAGTCTCTACTAATACATGATTAAACCAAGCAATGGAACAGCGTTTTTATTGTTGTTCTGCATCTTGATGTCACCATGAGGCTTTCAACAATAAGCTTTGGTCATACTTCATAGTTAATTCAAGACGGTCCCTAGCACTTGTTTGAGCGGAATTCATTGATCAATGTCGAGCGACGCTTCATATATGTATCTTCTTTTGTTCATTGATGCTGGGTTGTCAACAAACATAAAATTAATTGGCAAAGTGTTCTTACAACTGCTGTCGTCCGTTGCCCGACAAGAACACTCATCAAAGACAAATACAACATATAAACAACCACAGGGCACTTATCGAGTCAATTACAAGGAGTATTAGTTATGACTTCGCCCAGTTGAAATGAGAAAATCTGCGAAAAGATTTTGTGATTTTCTTACAATGCTTTATTTCCTAACTTGATCTTAACGGATTTCATTATCCCCCTAGGAAAGTACCTGAGGTTGATATATAAAGTTTGTGGATTTGACTTTATTTCATGCATGAATGACTCAGATTACAGATTTTGTAAGAGTAAGAATCTGAGAAAATACAAGACTTAGAGGAATAATATTTTATCTGTTCATGTGTCTTCTTAAGTTATGAATAAGGCCCTGTAACCTACATTTCATGCACAAATGACTTCAGTTAAAAGGTTTTGTACTTCAACTGTTAGAGGTAAAATACATTGCCGGTAGATGCGTCTTGTATAGTCACCTAGCTTAAGACAACAATCAGGAACGTTTAATCTACATTTCGTGTGTGATTGCCTTTGATTAAAGTTTTCATAAGGGGAAAGTATTCATCATGTTGATGTACTACAACACTTAAAGGAATAATATTTTGTCAGTAGATACATTTTTGTATAGTCATGATGCTCCTTGTCGTATTCCTGAGTCCAGATCTCAGATACTTCCAGTCTTTGAGGAATAATATCAATGACTTAGGTTTAAGTGTGTGACAGTCCAGATCTTGATACAACAACGTGTAGCATAGTTGTATAATAGAAAATAACAGATGCGCAAGAGATGAGCTGTCGTTTCTGACTGCTTCCTACTCTTGTTTTATTGTTCTTGTTTTCTTGCATTAACCTTGAATAGTGTTACGTTATAAAGTCCTTTCATCATAATGATGAAAAAAAACAGGCGATATTTGATTTTTTATTCACTTAATGACCAAAATTATTGTATTATGGCATATTTCAACATATATCAAATATGACCACGCGTTATTGCATGACCAGGGCATATTTTGTCATTGTAGACACTCTTAATGCAGAAACATTATATTAGCTTCTCCTGAAGTTCAATTCCGGTTTGTCTGCCTGCAGTAATAGCAGATATATTTGGTTACTGATTTTGCTTAATGAATGAAGATTGACAACACAAAATGAAAACCATAAAACTTTTCAAGGAGTGGCATATTAAACCGAATGAGGTCAGCTCTAATGAAAATAATTGAAATGAAAAGCTTGACCGATATCTTGACTCGATAATTAAAAAAAATTTAGAATGTATCATTGGAGAACTTACAATAATAGTCTTAATGAAATGTTTCGATTAGTCATGGTACGCGCTTTCGCTTTTATGAGAAAAAAATATCATTAATGTTTGGTATCTCTTTAGTATTTATAAAAATCAGCGTAGAGATATGGTGGTTGTCGTTTTTGTTCTATCTCCGTATTATCGTTATACATAGGCACTTTATTCAGTATATAGCAACTTTATCAGACCAAATAACTAAATACATACTGAACTTAATAGTAATTCAGTTTACTGGATTAAAGAACTAGGCACTGGTATGCCATACGGGTGTAATGACAACATTAAGGGAGTGGGAAATTTATCTAGTCCAGCATGTAATGAAGTCAACGTCATGCGTTTGTTCAATACCAACAAAAGAACAATCCGTAGCCGTAGTCATGGCACTAGGACATACCATCGTCCTAATGTGAAAAGGGCAGCTAAATGTAGGTCACAGTCGAAAATGTTTTAAGATCTATTGTCCAACCTTCAACATCCACTTGGTCTCCATTATATCAGAACAATTTTATTTTCCTTACCTGTGTCGTTCTTGAAAAAACTGCGAGACTATAGTCTTGATCAGAGTGGAGTTAATCCACTGACTCCACAATATAGACTCTGCAGTATTATCTGTGATGTAGCACAATTTAGACTGTTTAAACCTGTCAGGACTGAAGAATTACATAACAGCAACAGGAAATTTTTACATATACCATTTAAGAACAAAGGTATTGACGCTATTAATCCAAGCAATATACTTAATCACAAACAAGTAATATCAAAAATTCCTGTCTACTTCAATAATCAATCAGTCCCCATTATTTCCTAAAGCTACTCCAATACCATCGCAAAACATATCTTTAATTACAGAAAAGCATTGCAGGACCTAGATATTGAAGTTTACTCTAAAAAACCTCTGACGTGTGATTGTTCGAGTTCACCTTTTATATACCAACCATCTGGCCACGTTATTACAGGTAATCTGGATATCATTGACCACGATGGTCTCTCGAAAATTATTTCAAAAGGCCCGAAGTTCAGGGAACCTCAACGTATCAACTGGAATCATAATTTTAAGATCATTATGGACGCAGTTGAGGAATATGCCAGATCCTGGATCAAGCGTGAATCTGAAGTTGATGACATCAACACATTGTCAGAGTGGGTAAAAGCTATCCGGTCTTTAGTGTTACGCAGAATACATTAATTGAAAAACTGCGTACAGAATACACCCAAATCTATCTTCAAAAACGGCGACGCTGTATCTTGTCTTTCATCTCTTCGCAAAAAGTATGTTGTCGTTCCAGCAGACAAAGCCGCAAACAATGTTGTTTTTGTGTGCAAAAAGCACTTTTATGATTCCCTAATACAAGAACATGGCGTAAATAATAGCTCAGGCAACCCCACATACAAAAATATTACTATAGATAAAGATGAAATCCTGGCAAATCATAAATCGTTTATGGAATCATTAAACATTTCTACCAATGACAAATCTAATGATTTGCCTAGTTTGTACTGGACACATAAACTTCATAAGTGCCCGTACTAACAACGGTACATTGCCGGCTCTTCCAACTGTTCTACTAAAGAACTGTTCATTATCCTAACTAAGATTTTGACTGCTGTTAAAGAAGGCCAGCAAAAATACTGTGATACTGTTTATTCACGTAGCAGCATCAATCATATGTGGATACTCAAAAAATTCTAAAGATCTTCTGAACAACTTGAAAACCCGGACACTTTCAAAGATCCACTCGTTGAAAACATTCGATTTTTCTACACTCTATACTACTCTTCCCCATTCACAATTGAAAAATTCGGTGCTGACCCGAAAGCCGATTATATTTGGAACCTTACAATATCTAAATTCTTGTAAATTTTGTTAAAAACTAAGGAGTATCTCCCTCATGCAAAGCTCTGTCCTTAGCTGATTTTGGCTTTACATTTAGATCATATTGGTTATTTGTTCTTTATCAGTTTTTACATATCTTTGAGTTTATGGTCTTCCAAACGTTTAGATTTTATCTGCACTGAAGAGACATAAGTTGTCGAAATGCGCATATGCAGAAATTAAATTCACAGTAACTTCGGTATTTAGTTATTTGATAGATCTTGTCAAGAACGCATTAACTTACAAAAAAGGACAAAGCTTTAAATATGTCGCCTTAGCAAATACATCTACATATTTTACCAACAAAGTACCAAAGGGTAATACACGATACTACACTGAAGAACAGGTGATCAGCATGCTGGAATTTCTCATCGACAATATATTTGTCCAGTTCGGGGGCAAGATATTCCAACAGACAGTCGGCATTTCAGTAGGAACGAATTGTACTCCTCTCTTAGCCGACCTGTTTTTGTTCACTTACGAAACAGAATTTTTGCAAACTTTGGTCAAACAAAATAAAATTAAAGAGGCTAGATCCTTTAATCACTCATACAGATATATTGATGATGTCTTGTCGCTTAATAATAGTAAATTTGCCGACTATATTCCATTAATATATCCCCCAGAACTTGAAATAAAGGAGACTACAGACACTGACCATTCTGTTTCGTTTTTAGATTTACTTTTGGAGTTTGACGACAGTGGCAACCTCAGCACACGAATTTATGACAAAAGAGACGATTCAATTTTGATATTGTAAACTTTCCACACCTCGACAGTAATATTCCGTCTTCCCCATCGTATGGAGTATATATTCATCAATTAATCCGTTACGCTAGAGCATGTAGTCACTATCAAGATTTTTTGAAACGACACAGATGTTTATTTCGTAAACTTTTTAATCAGAGCTTCGAGAAATGCAGATTAATAGTTTTTCTGAAGAAATTTATTGGACGATATCCAGATTTGATTGATAAATATTCAATTCCTATTTCCAATTTTATTGAAGACGGTTTTGTGTAAGTTTTGGCTTTTTCCATTATATTTCTCTTCTTGCCACTTTAGTGTGATTTGTGCACCGAGCGACAAAACATTTTACCTGTATGAGACAAGGCTTGTACATCGAACGACAAAACATTTTACCTATGTCAGAAAAATTCTCTAGGTTATGGCCCGAGAACACAATTATTTTCCGCTATCTGTCTTTGTAAAAATAAACAAAAGTAAAGACCAATTAAAAAAATTGCACCTGCTCTCTCCTCATGAGATTAGGCATACTCACAGAACAGTCTAAGTGTGAAAAAATATACAAAAACTGAGAACTTTTCCCATTTCAGTTTCTTTTAAATTTCCCAGAACTGAGGGAACCCACATTGGTAAAGATGGAGGGCTTCCGAATATAGCAATTTTCACCTTTTTGCACTTAACCTAATTACTCCTTGTGCATTTATTTAAATTAAATTCCAAATTTTAAATGTTATTTAATGTCTCTTCTTTCCTTTAAACCCATAAAAAATACTAAATATGTAGAATAAAGGTAAGAAAAATAAATACAGAGAAATACACTATTTTTGTAAGAACTATATTCGTACACAACGAGTATCAAAGGGACCTAATTGTGTTCTCGTATCTATTAGACCACTGTAAATATCGTTTCAGTAATAAAAATCATTCTGCATAATTTCCACCATATTTCCAATCATTCTACAAAGTTTTGTACTTATCCGTCCAATAACGAGCTGAAAATCTGGACTCAAAAATGACCACCCATAGACATGTAAACCATAAATTTATCTCCTGAAATATTTCAAATCGGAGGACTAACCCCTGTTATTAAAATGACTGTCACTTTTTTGTTATCAAAGATATCTTCAAACAGTAAAAAACATGTGAAAGAGGATGTATACATCTTTATCCAACTTGCATAAAAGTGGGGAGAATTTCTTACTGAAGGACATCAACTATTGGTGAAACTCATCTACAGACAACTAAAGAAAGGACGCTAGACCTTTAGATATTAGTACCAGTCAAAGAACAGAATGGACTTTACTTTGTTGAATGGAAGACTAGCCTGAAGGTCACAGAAGAATGATATCTAAATAGATGAGCCATCAGCAGTACAGCAGAATGGAATTCTTAAAAAAGGCCCTTGGGCCACACAAATTTCAAGAAAAGAATCAATGTTGTTACCATATCAATTTTCTGAACATGTAAACAAACAACAGACAGACAGGTAGAAAAACAAATAAATAAATAAATAAATTAATACCACTGTGCAACCTATAGCTGGAAGTGACAAGGATATCCTGCTCAAGGCACATGTCTCGCACTGCTTGTCTCGCCTTCTTCTCAAACTCAAGTCTTCAGACAGATTTTTTCTAGGTATTGGAATATATGCAGACAATTGAACAAAATTTACAATAATAATGATTCGAACAAAGAACTGCTTCTGAATGCCACTGGGGTACATGTACATGTATGACAACAAGCCTCCAAAGGGGCCAAAATGCAATATATTTTTTTATTTCAACCGAATATTTTGGTAAACATGCCAGTTTTTGGGCTAAAATTGGTAAAACATAGCAAGATCTGTGGACCTGTACAGAAAAAAAGGCTTACCTGCAAATATTTATAAAACACATAAAAAGGGGGTGGCAAAGTTGCCTGGAAGCAGTCAAACTACTACAAATGGATAGAATTCAAATTCACAGGGCATAATTCCTTGTATTTTACCATTTTCTGTCATTCCGCATCAAAATCATAATCATGGGTTCACAGAAAACACACTTTCTCTGGTTTTGAACTCCCCTCTATTAGGCCCGAGAACACAATTATTTTCCCCTATTTGTCTTTGTAAAAATAAACAAAAGTAAAGACCAATTAAAAAAATTGCACCTGCTCTATCCTCATGAGATTAGGCATACTTACAGAACAGTATAAGTGTGAAAAAAATATACAAAAACTGGGAACTTTTCCCATTTCAGTTTCTTTTAAATTTCCCAGAACTGAGGGAACCCACATTGGTAAAGATGGAGGGCTTCCGAATATAGCAATTTTCACCTTTTTGCACTTTACCTAATTACTCCTTGTGCATTGATTTAAATTAAATTCCAAACTTTAAATGTAATTTAATGTCTCTTCTTTCCTTTAAATCGATAAAAAATACCAAATATGTAGAATAAAGGAAAGAAAAATAAATACAGAGAAATACACTATTTTTGTAAGAACTATATTCGTACACAACGAGTATCAAAGGGACCTAATTGTGTTCTCGTATCTTATGACAGGAGGCACACCATTAATGGCCTCCCATTGACTCTTATGTTAAATTCCGGGATTTCAAAAATATGTCAAATAAGATAATATAAATTGAAACGTTCCGGTTTATTTTGTACATAGTCGCAACAGAGAATTTTCGGTATTTTGTCGTATTTTATTCGACCTGTTCTAGCTTATTACGCAACTTAATCATGTGTTTTTAACTGTTTTTTTGCTCTCTGTCATTCACCCGGAAATATTCTATGATCTTGCTGATTATAACATGTATCAATTGGCTGGAGTCACTATAAATTATAAGGCACTATTTTTAATAGTACTATTTTCGCGGTCTGTCAAAACATTGGCGTATTGAAATAGTGTAGTGCCCCCTGACAATATATGGCTTTGACATTTAACACAATCTGGGCACACATAAGCTATAGTTAGTCGTCATATAAGCGGGAGATTGATGCATCATTAAACCTGCTTTAACTCACCATTTTATTTATAAAATGCCCGTTCCAAGTCGGGAATATGACGGCTTGCAAAATATGTTCTGTGTTGGATTGTGTTTCCCTGATTTAGTCGAATGTTATACGGATTTTCCATACTGGTCTCTTCCTTTGATCGTTTCGGACTTTTGTTGTCACTTTTATTTATTTACTGCATATTTACATTTCGAGAACTCGTCTCTCTTCAGTGCAGATAAAATCTACAATGGTTTAAGGGTAGTATTTCCGTATTCCAACCTCACGATATAGACATGGATTTCCCGTATTTACAACTTTGGGAGAACCTTGCTTGTTTGGTAAATTGTGTCCCTAAAGCCAATCATAGCGTCTGGAAGAAATCAACAGGGATATACAAATACAATTTTAAAATATATCAAAATACCGAAATTACTGTTAATTTATTTTCTGCATATGCGCATTTCGACAACTTATGTCTCATCAGTGCAGATAAAACCAAAACATTTGGAAGTCCATTGACCAAAACGTGTAAAATCTGATGGAGAACATATATATTGAACAAATATTTGCGTTATGAATCTGAATGTCTAACAGTCAAACAAATTTATTGCTTATTTTATCATGTAGAAGGGAGGATTCTCTCAAACCATATCAAAGTGAACCTGTAATTTACATAACATATTTACATAGCAACATTTACGCGATATAAGGTCTGCAAGTCTCGTCATGTGACTAACGAGAATCCACGATAAACAGGCAATTTGAAAATGCTTCACGCCAAAACATGACGTAAAAGGATTGTGACGTTCAAATTTTTGTTTGAAACGTCATATGTCTCTGTTTAAAATGTAACTTCCGGGTACAAGTTTTGATCCCGGAAGTTCCAAAATTTTAAGAGAGTTACAGGCCCAATTAGTAATGTGAACTGTCACCTCATTTGAAATTTGTGTTTTTCTGTAGATTGTAAAATATTTTTTGTTATCCATTCTTAATAATTTCATTTATTTTCCTTAAGACGTTTCATATAAAGATAGGTATATTTAAATAGGTAATAGTAGTATTACACAGTAAAACAAGGCAATGGGGAAATGCTTCTATAATTGTTTCCCAAAACTTTCCAAAATTACCAGTTAGTAAAATTACAAGTAAAACTTCAAATAAGCAAAGTGTAAAAGTAGATGTTATTCAAAGTTAATGTTATATGTATATTGTTTATAAATTATAGATAAGGCAATCACTGCCATTCGTATCCTGTGCAAAGGAAAAAGTATAGAAACATCGTACAGCGCTTATACCACCTCTTTTATACGAAACTTATCAAAATGAAATTCAAAGATATTTCATTATTTAAATATCTAGAAGCCGGTTTTATTTTGATAAACAACGAAATGATATGGAAAGACCTTAATTACGATATATAAACAACAACAGGGCACTCGTCGAGGTTATTGTTAGAGAAATTATCATAATAGAAAAGTGAGTTGTGGGTACTAAAAACTCAACAGCGGGTCTAAATCACATTTGAAAAGTATAAAAAATAAAAATGTCAAAATTTGAAAGAAAAGTGTTACTAAAAAACAAGTTCACCATAACTAATATATATAGAAAACATACATATCTCGTATGGGTAACCTTTTTACGGACTAAACACTAGAAAAAATATAAATATAAAAAGAATGAAAGGATGTTGAGTAAATACACACGGGACGAAGTCGGTAAAAAAAAATGGTAAGCAAAGTATTGGAGCAAGGCTTTTATTTTTGTTCTTCATGTTAACGTCACCATGAGGCCTTCAACATTGAGCTTTACTCATTCCCATCACCAACTGAAAACTATATCTCTTGTAGTAAGAATCTTCCTCAAGCATTGAGATATTTTACGAAAGGATATGGAGTATATGAAAAGAGACCATAACACATATGTTAATTTCAACTGCAATAATTTTAATGAGCCGTATGGACATTTCGGAAATTAATTCCTCATCCCAAACAAAGGAAATCCATAATTTCAAAAATGTTTAAAATGAAGAAAACCAAACGAAATCCGAATAAACATATGTCTTATTATGAGAACTATGTTCTAAGAAGTACTTTTCATGACATGTGGTCGTTTGAAATATTTTCTATTAGGCCACAATTTTTAATATTAATGAATATAGTATATTTAAGATAGAACAATACTGAAGATAAAACCAATATGTCTTCATTTTCCAAGGTTTTTATGGCGACTTCAAATACAGTTATATGTGGAGTGTGTGATAATGAACACATCACAATTTGTGCAGAATATTGGTGTCCCGAATGTGAAGAGGGGCTGTGTGGAGAGTGTTTCATAGTAAGTCCAAAGCATCACGAACTCATGACTGTATTCCTGTGGAGCAATACAACAGACTTCCACCGTCAATTTCTACAATAGTTCATCACTGCAAAGATCACGGGATAAAATACACAAATTACTGTACAACTCACGACACATTGTGTTGTGCAGATTGTATCTCCACGATCCATGATGAGTGTAAAGGTTTTCTGTCCTTGAGGGAATTAATAAAAACGGCAAAAAAGTCTACGCTGCTCTATAACATGGAACAAAGTTTGAATGATATTGAAACAAACATAGAAAAGGTTATACAAAACAGAAAGCAAAATCTGTTGAACATCAAACAACAACGACAAAAATTTCATGATAACATTAAAAAACTTCGTGCCAAAATTAATTCTCATTTAGATTCAATTGAACAAACATTGCTAGCTGAACTTAACGCAGCGGAGAAAAAAGTAGAAACAAAAATAGGAAATTTGATAGATCGGCTTTTGCAAGAAAGACAATCCGTGCACACTTTGAAAGTTAATATCGAAAGCATAAAAGAGCATGCCTCGGATTTGCAGATATTCCTCGGAAGTAAAACGTACCAACCGGAAGTAGAAAAAGCGGAGAAATACATTAAATCTTTATCAGAAGATGAAAGTCTAGATGAATTGAAATTGAAGTGTAAAACTGATCATTCGATTTTAGAAACATTACGTAGATTAACCTTGGGGTCTGTAAATATAGCAAATGATACTCCGTCACTGGTTCTAAAGATAGAAAAAGAAAAACAGGCACAACTCATGACAGTTATACCACAACCGTCACCAAAGTCTATTGATGATATCAGACTTTCTTTACTCAATACTTACAAGAACGTACAAAATGACATTTTCGGTTCAAACTACAGTGGATTTATCATTCATCCGAATGGTAAATTAATTTTTACGAACAGTCACATGTCATTAAAGGACCATATCAAGACCAACCTTATTATACTGAATGGTGATGGTACAAAAGACAAGGAAATTCTTTGTTCGTCGTTTACAAATGACATCACAGCTTTAGACGATACAACTATTGCCGTATCAACAAATAAAGGTATAGATATAATTAAAATTGATTCTAATAGAAAAGAAAAAGTAGTAAAGACTGACCATAGGTCTTATGGAATATCATTCCACAAAGGGATATTACTGTGGTGTGAAACATCTAAGGGTTTACAAAGAATGGATCTGTCAGATTGGAGTGTTTCTACTCTGGTGAAACAAGATAAACTGCCGAATGAATCTTACGTCGCAACGAACGAAAATAAGATTATCAAACAAATCATGGAACTAAAACCGTGACGTGTTATACCGTTAAGGGAGAGAAATTATGGGAATATAAAAATCCGACAGTGGTTAAGGAACCAACCACGATAACTGTCGATACTGATGGTAACTGTTACGTTAAATCAGATTATCATGACGTGGCAGTGATTTCATCGGACGGAAAGAATGGAAAACGACTTCTTAGTCAGACAGATGGTCTAGTCTGTCCATATGGAATATATTATGAAAAGGCCAAAGACAATCTAATGATTGTTAACAAATTTGGACCAGCTTTCTTGTATCATGTACAGCAAAAGTAGTTAAAAAAATTGGGGTAAAAAATCAAAGATTAAAATCAATGAAAAAAATGGATAATAATTACTAATTACCGAAAGTTCTGCGACTTTAGGTATTTATGTCTCTTCAGTGCAGATAAAATGTTTGGTAGACAATAAATTTAAAGATGTTTAAAAACTGATAGAGAACAAATAACCAATCTGAATTTAGGCCATAATCAGCTAAGGACAGAGCTGTGCATGAAGAGATACTCCTTAGTTTACAACAAAGTTTACAAAAATTTAGATATTGCAAGGTTCAGAAAAGAATCGGCTTGCGGGTCAGCACCGAAGTACTGACTACTGGGCTTGTGAATACCCTCGGGGACTAACAGACCACCAGTAGAGGCAGCATCAACTCATTGGTAACAAATAACAAAATACCCAAGTTACTGTTAATTTAGATTCTGCATTTGCGCTTTTCGACAATTTATATCGCTTCAGTGCAGATAAAATCTAAATGTCTGGGAGACCATACACTCAAAGATGTTTAAAAACTGATAGGGGACAAATAACGAATATGATCTGAATTAAGGCCAAAATCAGCTAAGGACAGAGCTTTGCATGAGGGAGATACTCTTTAGTATGAACAAAATTAATCTTAAACTAAATATTGTAATTCAATAAAATTTGTTCTACTGGACAGTGTCGATTTTGCCGACATACGACGCTTTTATAACACAGCTGGTTATCTGATAGAGCTATTTACAAATGTCGCAGGCGTCAAAATTATTCAATTTTTAAAAGCAGTTCATGTATATAGTATAATAAATAGAAAAAAGAAGGGAAACGGGGAATGTGTCAAAGAGACAACGACCCAAAGGGGAGTAATAACAACTCAAAGCCACCATAAGATCTTCAATGAACGGTGAGAAAACCCCACACCCAATGGCAGGTCGGAGTCGGCCCCTGAATAAAGAGTAATCAAGTTCTGCGAAATAAACATCATCCTAGACTCCTATAAACATAAAGTAAACTAACTAGAAAAAAGACAAGACACACAAAGGCTTAATAAATTTCCTGACTTAGGACAGGCGCAAACCTGCTGCAACGGGGTTAAACTAGTTTTATTGGGCCCAAACCTTCCTCCTACAGCCAATGTGATAAATCAAAAAACAATCGTAATAACAGTAAAATTAAGTTGGCAACAGGACTGAGTCAATTGTGAAAAATGAAAAAGTATATATATTAACCAATTTTAAAATTTCATCAAACTTGATAAGATTTATTTTAGAAAAAGCTTAAATTCATAAATAAATCGTTAACAAATCGCAAACAAATTGCATTCAAATTGTATATATGTAATTTAGTGACACGATTTCTTTACAAGTCATTAAATGAATCAAAAAGAAATCGAAATACGCTAAATATGGTTTTATACCCCGCCACACCAAGTGGCGAGGTATCTTGTGATACCCACAGTCGTGTGTCCGTCCGTCCGTCTGTCTGTCTGTCCGTCCGACCGTTCCCGAAGGTTTCCGACTGATAACTTGTGAATGAAATAACACAAGGTCTTCAAACTTGGTATGCAAGTTGTTTATTACAAAACTCAGGTCAAGTTCGATTTTGGGTTCAGACGTCCAAGGGGTTCTGGAGTTATGCCCCTTGAAACTTTGAAATTTTGCGAATTTTAGGGTTTCCGACTGATTACTTGTGAACGAAATAGCACAAGGTCTTCAAACTTGGTATGTAAGTTGTTTACTACAAAACTCAGGTCAAGTTCGATTTTGGGTTCCGAAGACCAATAGGTTCTTGAGATATGCCCCTTTAAACTTAGAAATTTTGCAAATTTTAGGGTTTCCGACTGATTATTTGTGAAGGAAATAACACAAGGTCTTCAAACTTAGTATATAAGTTGTTTACCACATAACTCAGGTCAAGTTCGATTTTGGGTTCCGAGGTCCAAGGGGTCTTGGAGTTATGCC
Source organism: Modiolus philippinarum (assembly GCA_002080025.1). Taxonomy (NCBI): domain Eukaryota; kingdom Metazoa; phylum Mollusca; class Bivalvia; order Mytilida; family Modiolidae; genus Modiolus; species Modiolus philippinarum. The sequence continues at coordinate 44,385 of MJUU01039636.1, forward strand.
CCTCTAAACTTTGAATTTTTTCAAATTTTTGGGTTTTGTACTCATATTAAACTTGTGAATGAAATAACATACTGTCTTCAAACATGATATGTAAATTGTTTACCACAAAACACAGGCCAAGTATAATTTTGGGTTCAGCTGTACACATTGTTGTGGAGTTATGCCCCTTTTAACTTAGAAATGTTGTGAAACGTGGCGGGGTATCATGTAATCCTTCATTACTATTTTTCGATTTGATTACAATTTATTTCTGAAAACTGATTTGCTTGCGATTTATTAAGACCTTTTTCGATTTGTTAACAATTTATTTAACTTTGTTGGCATTCATGTTTACAGTATTCTTCATTTTTGATTTCATTACAATTTGTTAAAAATGTTGAATTATTTGGGCATGCTCACTGGCATACTTCTTGCATAAGGATTCAAAAGTGGAGCCAGAATTTTTGTGTGCATGATTTGAACAGTGATAATACTTAAAATGCACTGACAATTGGAAAATTAAATTAGACAATGTAAGTAGTGGACATGCAGATTGTGAGTAATCAATATACAATATTTAGTTTTTAATGTGAAATATTTTATTTTTATTTTGTATTATACATATATAGTTCAAAATTTTGATAAATGCATGTATCTTTTTTAACTTGTATTGTGTTTTGGGGTAATTAAAACAAGCTTATTTATGAGTCGATTAAATACTAGGTAGCAACATTGAAGGTAAAGATGAAGATTTCATTTAATAATTATTAGTGCTATAGTCGATCCTTAATTGAATTTAATTTCATGTGTACATAATTGTGCAATACATAGTGTGAGTTGTAACATACATAACACTAAATGAATTGACCACTCTTCCTCTGTTTTCTTACTTTGCCGATTGACATTGGCGATCCAATGGTAAAGGCTTTTATTCATATCATGCAGAAATTCTGCATAAAAATACATGTTGTGTACATAATACAAATACATTTCTATCACTGTGTGTAACTTATTGTTTGCGATTTGGTTACTATTAATTGTAATGGTTTGGAATTGGTTGCGATTTATTATTTCGATTTGTTACAAATTTTAAAACAATTTGCTTGCGATTAATTAAAACGATTTGCTTTGAGATTTATTAAATGCGATTTGATTACGATTTATTAAATGCGATTTGTTAGCTCATTCGCATGCGAATTTACATCGCATTCAAATCGTGAACAAATTACAGATTTGTTCTCGATTTATTTCTGCAATTTATTTAGTGTATTTTTTGTTTGGATAATTACTTATCTTCGTGTTGTTCACTGCCGGGAACCAGTTCTGTCTTATATGCAAGTTTGGAGGGGATGCTTTTCCAAGAAAGTTTGTTGAAAGATTCCTCTCGAAGTTGAAACACGTGTCACTTCAATTTAACTTGCAGTAAATTATTAAGTTTGAAACATGTTTAAATACGAGAGAGTGAATTAGTGGTGTTTTAACTTACAACCAGAGTATAAACGGTATGGAAAGTTTAAGAGATCAACATTAGACGCCCGCCGCGATTACAATGTATACAATTGTCATAAATATGTACTTTTAAGTCTTTTGATGTTACGTGTCTTTTCATGTAAATCATTGCCAATCAGTCACACATCGATCTTGCCGAGGAGAAAAAATATACAAAATGTCGGCAGCTATTGACCTTTTTTTCTCTAAATATTAGATTATCCCTGACTATACGAAGCCTATAATGGGCTTAAATTGCCTCCAGTATATAGTTTATGCGTTATATTCTTTTATGAAATTGACACATTTTTTATTCATTGTACATAGGATTTTAAAGAAGTATGGCCATTTAGTCGTGAACTTTGTTTTTATGTTTGGGCCATATTAAAAAAAAAGATATTGACGGAAATCGTGTAAAGTGGTCTCTGATACGTTTACTTCTCGGCCAGGAAGAAAAATAAAATACCACACTTCTACGTTTTCTGACATATTAGCAATCGAACATCGCTGTAAATAGCCTTTTGTGTCCATTTAAGCAATCTATGACAATACATAACATCACATAACATATCTTAATTTCCAAATCAGGAGCCCACAAGGAGCAATGAAAGTAACATATACAAGAGATGAACATGATTTACAGAGACATAAATACATAATAAGATAGATCCATGTTGTCTTTGTTAGCTATATATATCAGAGTTGAACATAAGGACACAATAAAAAAATTCTTAGTCATTTTTTTTCCAATATGAATTTAACAATGGCTGACATAACCTCAAGATCTTCATTACTGAGAAAAATATGAAAGTGTTAGAAAATTCGGATATTTTATTCCAACAAGATAAAATAAAACAGATTCTTTATCCTCGAAGTTTGGATAAATACAGTAGGGTGCAGACATAATTCATAACCTCTCGCCAAGTTAACTTAAACCAGTCATGAAAGCTCTTCTAAGTTAACTTAAGACCGTTTTCAAGTTAACTTAGACCAGTCATAGAGCAGTCATTAAAGCTACTCTAAGTTAACTTTAGATCTGTTATAGAGCCCTGACTGCTCTGACCTGTTCTGATCATAGAATCTTAGTCATTTTTTTCCAAAATGAATTTAACAATGGCTGACATAACCTCAAGATCTTCATTACTAAGAAAAAATATGAAAGTGTTAGAAAATTCGGATATTTTATTCCAACAAGATAAAATAAAACAGATCCTTTATCCTCGAATTTTGGACAAATACAGTAGGGTGCAGACATAATTCAAAACATCTCGCCAAGTTAACTTAAACCAGTCATAAAAGCTCTTCTAAGTTAACTTAGGACCGTTTTCAAGGTAACTTAGACCAGTCATAGAGCAGTCATTAAAGCTACTCTAAGTTAACTTTAAAACTGTTATAGAGCCCTGACTGCTCTGACCTGTTCTGGTCATAGAATCCTGACTGCTTTGACCTGTTCTGGTCGTAGAGCCCTGAATGCTCTAACCTGTCAGAGAATCCTGACTGCTCTGACCTGTCATAGAGCCCTGACTGCTTTTACAGCAATGGAAACTTTCAACATTCTTAATTAGCTCTCATTGTGTGCACTCGTCGTGTAAAGCGTGTGTGTGTATCGTATAACGTTCTCCATTCATTGCGCGTGCGTGTATCGTGTAACGTGCGTTTACTACTTTCATTCAAAAGTCCACATTTTATAGATATTTTTGTCCGTTTTCTTTGCCTAGAAAAATTATTTATTTTCATGAAAATTTCGTACAAATAAATTATTTATTTCAACGACAAGTAGGATTAAAATCTTTATTTTTTTTCTCTGGGACTTTGGACTAAAATAAGTCTAGCTTGGACCAAGATTTAATTATTTATTTACAAAATCGTCCAATCCCCACCCCTGAAAATCAACTAGTCGTCCCCTTATTTCTACTTTTTGAAAGACAATATAGATATATTTAAAAAATATTAACATATTAACATATAAAGTATCACAAGTTTTGGGCTATAGTATTCATGAAGAAAATCTGCCTTTTCTTATATATTTCAGGTTAAATTACAGCAAGTTGAAGTATTGCGGGCATCGATATGATATCGATAGAAGAAAATTTGCCTTTTCTCATATTTTTTTACGTTAAATATAGAAAATGGAGTAGTGCAGGCATCGATATAATTTCGAATTTTTCTTATATATTTTAGATTAAATTACAGCAAGATGAAGTATCGCGGCCATCGATTTAATATCGAATGAAGAAAATCTGCTTTTTCTTATATATATTTAGTTAAATTACAGAAAATTGGAGTATCGCGGCCATCAGTATAATATCAAATAAAGAAAATCTGCTTATTGTTATATAGAATCATTTTCATAATACCTGCAATTTTTTTAGTAAACAGCTTACTGAGTAATATTACAACGAGAGTATAAACGGTATGGAAAGTTCAAAAGATCAAATTCCTTCACCAAGTACACAATGTAACTCCGTAAACGTCTGCGGGGGTTTAAATGTATACATTTGTCATCAATTTGTACTTTAAAATGAGGTCGTCTGTAAATCTATGTCACGTGCATTTTAGATTGATTGAAGTGGTGTTTTCTATCGATCAACCGTGTTTTCTATCGATCAACCAATAGATTTAATGCTGGCACGATCAATCATACGGCTCAAAATTCTACACGATTTAATTTGAGAAATAAGAAGAAAGTTTTGATGGTTTTAAA